>BKZX01028238.1:17159-80632 GCA_014362285.1 Fagus crenata
AATTTTTGAAAAGTTGTCTCCCACTTTAACATAGTGGTCAAACTAAACGCATTGCCAATTGTTTATAAATAAAAAAAATAAAAAATAAAAAAGCATTTCCAATTTCTCCATAAAAAAAAAAAAAAAAAAATCTCCATAATGAAATTTGGAAAAGTTGTCTCTCGTTTTAATGAAGTTTAATGAAATTTTGATCAAAATGTCCATTATACCCATTTATATTTTACAAATTTCATGTAATACCTTCAGGCCTCTCTTATTATTTGCCTCTTCATGGGTACGATTCCATTACTTCCAGTTCCATGATTTAATCCACCTTTTTTACATGCTAGGGCAATGGTGCATTGAGAAACACCAACATAAATTCCTGGTTGATGAAGTTGATGACATGAATTCATGAATATTGATGTTTTGTGCTTGATCAAACTATAATCAAGGTTTTTTTTTAAGTAAAAAACAATAATAATAAAAATCACTTTTGGTCTGGTCTTTAGAAATTTAATTTTGTCAATTTAGTCAATTCCTTTTTTCACTTGGTTTCGGTTTAAGAACTGTGGACACTCCAAAACCCCAATGTGTCTGACACGAACACATGACCATGTTAGACAAGTCGGGAAGACTCATGCATACGTGTCCTAAATTTCCTTTTATTTTATATATGTTTTTAAAGATTTCAATAATTATTATTTATTTTGAAAACATAAAACATATATAAAATATTAATGAATTAATTGTAATACTCGTATCCCCACTGTGTCGTGTTCTAATTATTCAAGAATTGATGTGTTCCGTGTGGTGTCATGTCAATGTCGGTGTTCGTGTTCATGTAGATTAGGTTTCAATGTTACCTTTGTCATTATCTTATTAACGGAAAATGCTAATATGTCTAGGGTGAAAGTACATTTTATCCACTTGTGGTTTGGCTCATTTACAAGTTCTTTATCCGAGCTTTAAAAATTGACATTTTGCCCACCGGTGGTCCTTCCCGTTTACTCCCGTTAAACATATGCCGTTAAAAAACAAAAGCAAAACATATTTCATTCTTTTCTCTCACGTGGTCTTCTCTCTTCTCTTACGTGATCTCCTTTCTCATTGGAATAACCCAAAAGCCACACTCTTTTACTTCTAGAGCTTCAAGGACTCATTGATGGCTTTGATCGTAACACCTGAGATTGTGGCATTTTTTGGACCTTCACAGGAAGGATCAATAACAACCTTTCAATCTTGTTCTGGATTTAAGTGTTTCAGTTTGTCTTCCCAACCACCCAGGTTAGATGGAAATCTAAATAAATATTCTATAGTTCACTCAAGAAAATCTATCTTCTCAACATTACAATTACACAAAGCAGTCTTAAAGCTCGTAGAAAGGTCAAGCTCAATTTTTTCTTGTTTTATGCCCATCTTCATCAATCTCCTTGCTGGCTTCCAATAGTTGCTCCAAAGGCAAACCATTGCGTGCACAGACTTCCAAAGCCATCGAGTGGATCCCAAATGAATCCAATGGATAAACTCAGAGAAAAGGAAAGCCCCCAACCCACTCTTATCTCATGCTCCCAAACCAAATAAACTTAACTCCGAACCATCTAATTTTCTTCTACGTGTCATCCATTCGTTGTTTTTGACTCAGGCTCAGCTTACGCCACCTCGCACTTTTTCACTCCCTTCCTCACTCTTTCTTCTACCTTCTTCCTCTCGCTTTCTCTCTAGAAATTCACTGAGAGGTTTTGAACACCGCTCGTTGATTATGATGAGATATATCCAATAGTTTCTTTGTCTTTTGTAAATATATATTTTTTTGGTTTCTTACTTGTTTGGTTCCTCGGAAAATGCTTTCCCGAAAAGGTTTTGGTTGGAAAATGATTGATTTTTTTTTTTTTTTTTTTACTCCTTTGAAGCTTTATATAAGATAATGGATATATCGAGTAAAGTTTGTCGATATGTGATGTCCAGAAATAAAAAAAAATAAAAAATCATTAACACCAACTTTTTTGTAAATTATTGGTGTTAATATATATATATATATAATGCATTTTGTGATGAGTTTGTTTATAGAATTTGGAAGAGAAGCTTCATGTATGGGTGGGTTGTTCTGGGAAGAGAAGAGAGAGAAGGCCGTGTGAGAGAAGAGAGAAATATGTTTTATTTTTGTTTTTAATGGTAGTAACGAGAGTAAACGGGAAGGACCATGGATAAAGTGTTAATTTTTAAACCACGGGTAGACAATTTGTAAATGGGTCAAATTATAGGTGGGTAAAATATACTTTTCTATGTCTAATCTAAAATTGCCACTTTAATGACATAGGTGGCAAAAAATAGCCATATCACCAGCCATGTTTACTTCTCTCTCTCTCTCTCTCTCTCTCTCTCTCTCTCTCT
Source organism: Fagus crenata (assembly GCA_014362285.1). Lineage (NCBI taxonomy): Eukaryota > Viridiplantae > Streptophyta > Magnoliopsida > Fagales > Fagaceae > Fagus > Fagus crenata. Next base: position 19,533 of record BKZX01028238.1, read on the forward strand.
CTTCCAATTTCTCAATAATTAAACAAAGAACAAAAAATCAATCCATCAAAAATGCATTCATATCCCTATTAAGCCTTTGATACTCACTTAACAGCACCCTAAAATTTGAAAAAAAAAAGTTATTTTTACTAGGAAAAGCAATTGAGTCGATTTTGTAAAAAAACCAAAAAGAAAAAATTCATTTTTTTTTAATGTTATTTTGTCAAACATGACTTAATGAAAGTTATTTTGAAAACTGTTTCTCGTGTCTTTCAAACACAAGATTCACAAGAATCTCTTCTTTGGTAAAGACGAAACACATTTATCTTGCAACATATGAGATTTGTGCTGATCTGGTGATGTTGTCGTCGTCAATTAACCAAACCACTATTTTTTAAACAAATTTCGTCTTTTAGAAAGACAAGATTCAACAAAAAATTTAAGAACCCAAAGACAAGATTCACTTAAATTTTGGAAATTGTGCAGCACTTTAAAATGAATTTTGTTTTTCCTAAAGACAAAATTCAACAATTTTTTTTAAGCAAATCTTTTCTTTATGAAAGATGAGATGAGATTCGTATAAAAAAATTTTAAGCACTTAAATTTTGGAAATTGTTCAGCATTTTGAAACAAATCTTTGTCTTTCATAAAGACAAAATTAAACAAAATTAAAATTAAGCAAATCTCGTCTTCGGGATAGACAAGATTGACATAATTTTTTTTAAGTGAATCTAGTCTTTCCTAAAGACGAGATTCACTTAAATTTTTGGAAGTTGTGCACTCAACATCTTAACATGGCTACAACACCATTTCTCTGCATTTTATCCAGTAGAAACGGCAGAAACGTAGCTCATCTTCCCATTCTTCACATTCATTTACTCAAATCTTCATCTTACTTCATTGATCTATTTGGATAGAAACGGTAGAAACTCAACTCATCTTCCCATTCTTCACATTCATTCACTCAAATCTTCCTCTTACTTCATTGCTCTATTTGGATATCTCTCAACATATGTTAAACAAATCTACATCCTCTTACTTATTATTGTTGTATGTAATGTGGGTTATTTATAATTTGTGACGTTAATAATGGTTTGTAGTCTTGAATGAATGGTATTTGTGATATTTATCAATTGTGAGATATGTGTTATTTGTGTAATAGGTATGTGACCCACCCGAAAAATCAATTATCTTTTCCATATCTTTATAATAATTTGATTATAAGAATGTGTGTGGGTTGATTGTGAGGTATGTGCTATTTGTGTAATGGGTTGGTGAGATTTATTATTATTTTTAATCTTGATATTTTGACCCACCCAAAAAATAAATTAGTTTTTCCATATCTGTAAAACAATTTGATTATAACAATGTCTTTTGTGAAAAATGGAATTCTATGTTCATAATTAGGTTGGATGGATGTGGTATGATTTATACATTATAATAATTAGAATCTAAGTTTTATAACGGCATTACAACAATTTGTGAACAAAAAATAGTTAAAACTTGGGATTTTATTTTATTCATAATTATTGAATATATTTTATTTGTCACTAACATGTTATAATTTGTAATTGATTTAAATAGGTTTGTCCATGTCTCTAATTATCATCTATGTTCACTACATCGGATAAATAACTAACTGTCATGAAGGAGTTCAGCTGTATCAAAGGGAGCATACGAAAACAAATATTATTTGATTAAAATACGAAATTGAGTAAACTAATGAAGAAAATATATAGTGCACTGGAATTGGATTATAATTTGCATGTCATGACTATTACTTATTAGTGTGTCATTATATATTCCTTTCCAACAATGTGAAGTTCAGACTCTTTTTCATAACATGTGATGATGGAGTTAATACAATGTTTAATATAGACGATGTTTAGCCTTAACTTTAAGTTATTGAGTTATATATAGTTTGGAAGCTTGTAATACAACATGATGTTGAAGATTTGCAACAAAGATTGTCAATGTCGATTTATCATGATCTTAGCCCCCTATAGCACGGTTTCACAAGATAAAAAACACCAGTAGAGGAATGTGGTCCCAACAGTTGACATGAGTATGTTCCGTATGAACAAAGCCATTTAGATGAAGAGGTTCTAATGAATGATCAGGGAGTCCAAGATGATCACCTTGATGATGCATGCGTTCATGGAGAGGATTGTAAACAAGTCGAGACATCATCTTGATGTTGATAATCACTATGAAGATTAAGATATTGAGATAGCCATTAGTGGTGGCAGTGTTGATGGTCATTTTGATCAAGATGATGACGATGATAATCATGGTGATCAATAACACTTTATGCCTAGCTATTGTATCATGGAAGCTCCATCATCGTCATTTATTGCAAACACATGGGATAACATTATAGTTCCATCAAATGATGAGGTAACAAGTGTATTCGTTTGGAATAGATAGATGGAGTTGAGGAAAGGGACGTTTTTCAACAACAAAGATGTGTTGCAATTTGTAAGGGTGTACTCCATAGGCAAGAACCAGAGTTATAAAGTGAGTGAGTCAAGCATAATGAAATAGGCAATTTATTTCCTTAAGTGTGAATGGTACCTCTGGGCATGCAAGCGTAGAAAGAAAGAATTTTGGGAGATCACAATATACAATGGTCCTTACACATGTACAAGTAGTAGTGTTTCTAAATATAGTAAGATGATGAATTCAAGTTTTATTAAACGACAAATTCACCAACTGGTAAAGAGTTACTCTGCTGCCAAATTAAAGCTTTTAACTGCACATGTGAAGGGCATGTATGAAGGAAAAATATTTCTTATGATAAGATATGAGATGTGAAACAGAATGCATTGACAATATATATGGGGATTGAGATAAGTCTTATGAGGAGTTACCCGAATTCCTGTTGGCAGTACAAGATAAGAATCTGAATACACAAGTGGTATTCCAAAATCGTCATACTAACCATGCATGTACTTATTTTTTCATTGTGTTTTCTGGCGTTTGGTTTTTGCATTACAAGATTCCAACATTGTAGGTTAGTTATTAGCAATGATTGAATGCTTGTTTGTAGAGAAATGTTAACCAGATCCATAAATTCATTGAGACAATGGAGGGCATTAGAAGATACATTGAGGAAGCTTGCATAGTGCTAGATAAATTCATGGTGGAACTTTGGGCACTGACCCATGATAAGGGACGGAGATATGGGGCAATGACCACTAATTTTCTTGAGTCCTTCAATGGTGCATTGAAAGGTGCACAAAGCCTATCCATAACTGCAATGGTCTCATATACTTTATTCAAACTTGTGTGTTGTTTTGATGATCGATGTTCCCAAACTCAAAATTAGCTAAATGCTGGTTAAGTATTTAGTAAATACGCTATAAATAAGTTGGAGAAGAATCAAGAAAAGGGAACCAAGCATGGGGTAAGGCGGTATGATTGTCATTCAGGTAATTTTGATGTTCAAACACCTATTAATCCTTTCAGTGCGAATAGGGGCAACCACATACAATTTGTGAACTTGATTGAGAAAAATTGCATTTATGGGAAATGGAAATTGTATAAGATCTCTTGTTCATGTGCTATCGTAGCTTATGATAGTGTCAGCGTTGATGTGCTACAGTTTATTGACCCATTTTATAGACTGATTGAACGACTAGCCTGCTATGACCATTCTTTTATGCCTATACTTGACAAGGGATACTGGCACGATGTTGAGGGGCTTAGGTTGATACCTAACCCCACAATGAAAAGAGGATGTGGTCGCCCAAAGTCAACAAGAATAAGGAATGAGATAGATTGGATTAGACGTCAAAGTGGTTGCCCGAGTTGTGGAATCTGTCACGAGGAGGGACATAATCATTGAAGATGTCCTAATATTAATCGCACATCAATCGATGGTGGAAGTACAAACTAGGGATGTGATGAGTGCATTCAATTATGTTCGTATTGAGTTGTAAATATATAATAACTACCTATTGGTGAGTAATACAAAAATTTATAATAAAAATACGAGGTATAAAAAAATAATTCAATATAAATTGGATTGAGGCGCGGATATCTCGCTCTCTTTAAGAAGATTCAAGCTCTCTACTAAAATAACACCTTTTCTTTGCTTGAAATTCTCTCAAATATTTTTGTTTGTCTATGTTATATTTAAGCCCTCTACTAGAATTATATTTAAGCCCTCAGCTAGAATAATAATTTTTCTTTGCTTGAAATTCTCTCAAATATTTTTGTCTGTCTATGTTATATTTTTGTGACTGATGCTTATGGAGTCTATTTATAGGCTCATTGAACCTCCCGAATTTAATCCCAAATAATCTGATGTGGCCCGAAATTAATCCCCAATTAATCTAATGTTGGGTCAATTACTAAGATCATTATTTGAAATTCAAATATTATTAGTTGGCCTTTTAATTAGATGGGCTAGAGTTATATGTGAGAGTCAGATGAGGAGTTATAGGGAGAGTTAATGAGTCCAACAGCTGGCCCATTTAGTGAGTCAATGGCTGAATATTATTTCCTTAAATACTTGTATAAATATGCCAACTCACAAATTGTCAATGACCGATTTTTTTTTTACAAATGGTCAATGACAGATTTTTTCCTTAACAAAAAGGTGACCCATTAACTCACTAGTGACTAGGTGAATATTTTTCAGAATGTAATTGGACACATTAACACAATAGTTACATGAACTTATAAATATATAATTTCTCTCTCCCATTATCAATGTGGGATTCGGTTTTTTTTTTCAAAACACTAACTCCACTTTAAACTCATTAACCACATGAAACTCCCATATCTTCACATTTAATTTTTTCAATTTAAATTAATATTATTTCAAATTAATATTAAAATGTTCCAACACTACCAAATGCAAGTTGTATCTTTTTTTCTTTAAGTTATAGACATTTCTGTTTATTATGTTTTCATTTTTTTTCTTTTTGCTACCAAAAATATTTGAATTCTTGGAACTGTGATAATCTAGATGCTTTCGAACTTTGTTTCTAATGTTGTGATGAAATGCTGCAATGCTTTTCTTAGTTTGAATCCTTATTAAAGTGAGTGAGGTCGGCCATACTTATGTTGTGATGATGAGTTCTTCCTTGAATCTTTAGAGTGTGTTTGGTAATAGTATGAATGGATTATTCACTATCATTTCTTTGATCCTCAAGGAGGGTTGGTATAATTTTCCCAATTTTTTTTAATTAAAAAACTATTGTAAGGTCTTCCTTGAACCATTAGAGTGTGTTTGGTAATGGTGTGAATGGATTATTCATTATCATTTCCTTGATCCTCAAGGAGGGTTGGTAGAATTTTCCCCATTTTTTTATTTATTTATTAAAAAGCTATTGTAAGGTCTACCTTGAATCATTAGAGTGTGTTTGGTAATGGTGTGAATGGATTATTCACTATCATTTCCTTGACCCTCAAGGAGGGTTGGTATATAATTTTCCCGATTTTTATTTTATTAAAAAACTATTATAAGGTCTTCCTTGAATCATTAGAGTGTGTTTGGTAATGGTTTTAATGGATTATTCACTATCATTTGATAATGGTTTTAATGGATTATTCACTCACTATCATTTGGTAATGGTTTTAATGGATTATTCACTGTCATTTGGTAATGGTGTGAATTGATTATTCACTATCATTTCCTTGATCCTCAAGGAGGCCAGGTTGGTATAATTTTCTCGAATTTTTTTTATTTTTTATTATTAAAAAACTATTGTAAGGTCTTCCTTGAATCATTAGAGTGTGTTTGGTAATGGTGTGAATGGATTATTCACTATCATTTCCCTGATCCTCAAGGAGGGTTGGTATAATTTTCCCGATTTTTATTTTATTAAAAAACTATTGTAAGGTCTTCCTTGAATCATTAGAGTGTGTTTGGTAATGGTTTTAATGGATTATTCACTATCATTTGGTAATGGTGTTAATGGATTATTCACTGTCATTTCCTTGATCCTCAAGGAGGGTTGGTATAATTTTCCCGATTTTTATTTATTAAAAAACTATTTCAATTTTAATACACAAGAGGCTACATTAATCGTTTTCCTCACCAATTTTATTTTCTAATATATTCCGTTCAACACCCCGTGATGAATTTTCTAATTGGTTCAAGACCCAATGATGATTAAGCGACATAAACGACTGGGGCAAACGTTTATTAGGTGTTTGGGTAAATCTCTCTCTTTGTGCTGTGGTTATCTTATTATAGCTAATACGTCAATGCATGATGAATATGTTGCAGATAAACAATTAAATTCTTCCATGTTATCATGTGCTTTATGTTACTCTATTTTCCTACCAAAGGTTAATAATAATGGGTTAGGTCACAAAAATACTAGGACTTGATCTGTCAAAATTAGGGAATTCATCTGGAATGTATTTGAGATTATTTAATATATCTGCTTCATGATTGTTTGATATGTTATTATCGTAATAATGCTAGAAAGGTCAAGCTCAATTTTTTCTTGTTTTATGCCCATCTACATCAATCTCCTTGCTGCCTTCCAATAGTTGCTCCAAAGGCAAACCATTGCGTGCACAAACTTCCAATGCCACCGAGTGGGTCCTAAATGAATACAATGGATAAACCCAAAGAAAAGGAAAGCCCCCAACCCACTCTTATCTCGGTGGCTGGTTGTTGAGCCACGAGCATCGGCCAGCGAGTGGTAGTAGATCGAGCCTAGTAAGAGCAGATTGCGGTGGCTAGAGGGTTCCTTCATTCCTTGAACGGATCTGGCAGCGGATCAAGCAAGTCGTTGCCCCCCCTTCATGGTTGAAGTTGATTTCTAGATTGAGAATTTGGGATTAGGGCTTAAGGATTTTTATTTTTGTAACTTTTTTGTGTTTTGTCATATGTGTTTGTGTTGCCGATTAAAATTTTCTTTGAGGTTTTATTTGTAATGTTGTGTTGGGTTTAATTTCTTGTTATCTGTTGGCCCATGTCCAAATCTTGATCTGTTCTTCTTTGAACTGTTGGTCCGTTAGTTGTTGCCCCAATTGGTTGTTACCCTTTGATTTTTTATTTTTATTTTTATGTATTCTAATTTTTTTTAATACTAATAAATAAAATTTCTATTATCTATAATAACTTTTTTTTAATGAATACTGATATATATATATATACTATTAATTTTAATTTTTTTTTTTTTCATTTGTTGCCCTCCCTGGGGGGTTGCCCAATTCCAAGGGCTTGTTGGGCTTACCCCAAGGCCGGTTCTGATCTCATGCTCCCAAACCAAATAATCTTAACTCTGAACCATCTAATTTTCCTCTACGTGTCGTCCATCCGTTGGTTTTGACTCAGGCTCAGCTTACGCCACCTTGCACTTTTTTAGTCCCTTCAGTCCCTTCCTCACTCTTTCTTCTACCTTCTTCCTCTCGCTTTCTCTCTAGAAATTCATTGAGAGTTTTTTATCACCACTCGTTGATTATGATGAGGTATATCCAATAGTTTTTGTCTTTTGTAAAAGGTTATTTTTTTGGTTTCGTACTTGTTTGGTTCCTCATAAATCTTTCCTAGAAAGGTTTTGGTTGGAAAATGATTGCTTTTTTTTTTTTTTTTTTTTTTAACTCCTTTGAAGCTCTATTCATGATAATGGATATATCGAGTAAAGTTTGTCGATATGTGATGTCTAGAAAATTTTGTTTAAAAAACAAAATTCATTAACACCAACTTTTTTGTAAATTATTGGTGTTATATATATATATATATATAATGCAATTTGTGATGAGTTTGTTTATAGAATTTGGAAGAGAAGCTTCGCGTCTGGGTGGGTTGTTTTGGTGAGAGAGAAGAGAGAAGACGGCGTGAGTGAAAAGAGAGAAATATGTTTTGTTTTTGTTTTTAACGGCAGTAACAAGAGTAAATGGGAAGGACCATGGATAAAGTGTTAATTTTTAAACTATGGGTAGACAATTTGTAAAGGACCAGATTACAGGTGGGTAAAAATTACTTTCCTATGTCTAATCTAAAATTGCCACTTTAACGACATAGCTGGCGAAAAATAGCCATATCACCAGCAATGTTGACATCTCTCTCTCCCAATTTCGCAATAATTAAACAAAGAACAAAAACTCAATCCATAAAAAATGCATTCATATTCCTATTAAGCCTTTGATACTCACTTAATAGCACCCTGAACTTTGAAAAAATGTTATTTTTCTTGGGAAAAGCAATTGAGTCGATTTTGTAAAAAAAAAAAAAGCATTTTTTAATGTTATTTTGTCAAACACGACTCAATAAAAGTTATTTTGAAAACTGGATCTCGTGTCTTTCAAACACGAGATTCACAAGAATCTCGACTTTGGTAAAGACAGAACGCATTAATCTCTTGTTCGCAACAGACGAGATTTGTGCTGATCTAGTGATGTTGATGTGGCCATTTTGAAATTTGTCCACATGGATCTCTTGTTTTTCAAAGATGAGATTCAATTAAAATTTAGTTAGTTTTCTAACCATTGTCGTCGTCAATTAACTAGGCCATTATTTTTTTAAACAAATTTCGTCTTTTTGAAAGACGAGATTCAACAAAAAATTTAAGCACCCAAAGACAAGATTCACTTAAATTTTGGAAATTGTGCAGCACTTTAAAATGAATTTCGTTTTTCCTAAAGACAAAATTCAACAAATTTTTTAAGCAAATCTTGTCTTTACAAAAGATGAGATGAGATTCATATATATATATATATATATATATTTTAAACACTTAAATTTTGGAAATCGTTCAGCATTTTGAAACAAATCTCTATCTTTCATAAAGACAAAATTAAACAAAATTAAAATTAAGCATATCTCGTCTTCTAGATAGAGAAGATTGACATTAATTTTTTTAAGCAAATCTAATCTTTCCTAAAGACGAGATTCACTTAAATTTTGGAAGTTGTGCACTCAGCACCTTAACATGGCTACAACACCATTTCTCTGCATTTTACCTAGTAGAAACGGAAACGCATCTCATCTTCCCATTCTTCACATTTATTTACTCAAATCTTCATCTTACTTCATTGATCTATTTGGACAGAAACGGTAGAAACGTAGCTCATCTTCCCATTCTTCACATTCATTCACTCAAATCTTCCTCTTACTTCATTGCTCTATTTGGTATCTCTCAACTTACGTTAAACAAACCTACATCCTTTTACTTATTGTTGTTGTATGTAATGTGGGTTATTTATAATTTGTGACGTTAATAATGGTTTGTAGTCTTGAATCAATGGTATTTGTGATATTTATCGATTGTGAGGTATGTGTCATTTGTGTAATGGGTATGTGACCCACCCGAAAAATCAATTATCTTTTCATATCTTTATAATAATTTGATTATAAGAATGTGTGTGGGTTGATTGTGAGGTATGTGTTATTTGTGTAGTGGGTTAGTGAGATTTATTATTATTTTTAATCTTGATATTGTAACCCACCCAAAAAATAAATTAGTTTTTCCATATCTGTAAAACAATTTGATTATAACAATGTCTTTTGTTAAAAATGGAATTCTATGTTCATAATTAGGTTGAATGGATGTGGTATGATTCATACATTATAACAATGGGGTTCTAAGTTTTATAACGGAATTATAACAATTTGTGTACAAAAAATAGTTAAAACATGGGATTTTATTTTATTCATAATTATTGAATATGTTTTATTTGTCACTAACATGTTATAATTTGTATTTGATTTAAATAGATTTGTCTATGTCTCCAATTATCTCCTATGTTCACTACAACGGATAAATAACTAATGGTCATGAAGGAGTTCAGTATCAAGGGGAGATGCGAAAACAAATATTATTCAATTAAAATACAGAATTGCAAAATTTAGTAAACTAAAGAAGAAAATATATAGTGCATTGGAATTGGATTATCATTTGCATGTCATGACTATTACTTATTAGTGTGTCACCATATAATCCTTTCGAACACTGCGAACTTCATACTCTTTTTCATAACATGCGATGATGGAGTTAATACAATGTTTAATATAAACTATGTTTAGCCTCCACTTGCAGTTATTGAGTTATATATAGTTGTGAAGCCTTTAATACAACATGATGATGAAGATTTTCAACAAAGATTGTCGATGTCGGATTATCATGATCTTAGCCCCCTATAGCATTGTTTTCACAAGATAAAAGCACCAGAAAAGGAATGTGGCCCCAACAGTTGACATGAGTATGTTCCATATGAACAAAGCCATTAGATGAAGAGGTTCTAATGAATGATCAAGGAGTCCAAGATCATCATCTTGATGATGCATAAGTTCATGGAGAGGATTGTAAGCAAGTCGAGACATCATCTTGATGTTGATGATCACTATGAAGATTAAGATATTGAGATAGCCATTAGTGGTGGCGGTGTTGATGGTCATTTTGATCAAGATGATGACGACGATAATGCACTGGGGGATAATCATGGTGATCAATAACACTTTACGCCTAGCTATCGTATCATGGAAGCTCCATCACTGTCGTTTATTGCAAATACATGGGATAACATTACAGTTCCATCAAATGAGGAGGTAACATGTGTATTCGTTTGGAATAGATGGATGGAGTTGAGGAAAGGGATGTTTTTCAACAACAAAGATGAATTGCAATTTGCAATAAGAGTGTACTCCATAGACAAGAACCAGAGTTAAAGTGAGTGAGTCAAGCATGATGAAATAGGCAATTTATTGCCTTAAGTGTGAATGGTACTGGGCACGCAAGTGTAGAAAGAAAGAATTTTGGGAGATCACAATAAACAATAGTCCTCACACATGTACAAGTAGTAGTGTTTCTAAATATAGTAAGATGATGAATTCAAGTTTTACTAAACGAAAAATTCACCAATTGGTAAAGAGTTACATTGCTACCAAATTAAAGCTTTTAACTGCACATGTGAAGGGTGTATGAAGGAAAAATATTTCGTAAGATAAGATATGAGATGTGAAACAGAAAGCATTGACAATATATATAGGGATTGAGATAAGTCTTATGAGGAGTTACCGAAGTTCCTGTTTGTTGTACAAGATAAGAATCTGAATACACAAGTGGTATACCAAAACTGTCATACTAACCATGTAGGTACTGATTTTTTCACTGTGTTTTCTTGGCGTTTAGTTTTGCATTACAGGATTCCAACATTGTAGGTCAGTTATTAGCAATGATCGAACGCATCGTTATGGAAGTTGTTATTTGTAGAGAAATGCTAACTAGAACCGTAAATTCAATGAGACAATGGAGGGCATTAGAAGATACATTGAGGAAGTTCGCATAGAGCTAGATAAGTTCATGGTGGAACTTTGGGGACTGACCCATGATAAGGGATGGAGATATGGGGCAATGACCCCAAATTTTCTTGAGTCCTTCAATGGTGCATTGAAAGGTGCGTAGAGCCTATCCATAATTGCAATGGTCTCATATACTTTTTTTCAAACTTGTGAGTTGTTTTGATGATCGGCATTCCCAAAATCAAACTTATCTAGATGCTGGTCAAGTATTTAGTAAATATGCTACGAATAAGTTGTAGAAGAATCAGGAAAAGGCAACCAAGGATGGGGTAAGGCGGTATGATTGTCATTCGGGTAATTTTGATGTTCAAACACATGTTAATCCTTTCAGTGTGAATAGGGGCAACCACATACAAGTTGTGAACTTGATTGAGAAAAACTATTGTGGATGCTAAAAATTTTTGCACCGGATGGGCCACGTATCAATCCACAGATGGGCTAGACATGGGCTGAGTTTGTGTGTGGGGATGTTGAGCCCAAAACTCTACACCATGTGGTAGATCACTTGGAGGCTAATGGTGCATTCCCTCTAGTACTCTTTGATCCACCAGGCTGCAACGCTCACGTAGGAAGTTACGGTGGACTAATAAAACCAATGCCGCAGATCAAAATGAACTAATAATTATGGATTTTACTTCCACCAGAACATTCAGTGGTCATAACATAGTGATAGCAACACATGAGGAGTATATTACAGACATCTTTTACAGACAAATGAAATCGGTCCCATAGACTGGGATTTAATACAACAAACTCAACTTTTCAGAATCTATAATCAGTGATAGTAAACACCATACAATTTAGAAGAAGTAGGAAAAAGTCAGGAATCAGTGTCGTGGACTAAGAGGCTGGGCACAATGCACTTGGCTTTCTCTTTGACTTGCAAAAAAAAAAAAAATAGGAGCAAATAATAGAAATATAATAAATCATGGAACTTGGGAGATTTGGGAGTAGGAAGAGAATCATTTACTGTGCAAAACGTACATGAGTCAGTACTATGAGTTGGGTTATGTGTTTGATATAAGTTTTCTGTTGTGGCAGACTAAAAGTACTTTTAGTCTAACGTGGACCTACGGGAAGTGTCCCGTGGACTGTTGTTGGTTAACTATTTCCTTCAAGCTTTTGAAGTTAGCTTTTATGATGGAGTTAATTTCAATCTGAGAATTTCTGATCAGCCAACCAACCCTCAATCTCTTCTTCTCACCCTTATTTATAGTGGCGTTTATGTCTAAGGGTCTGATTTGTTATCCCTTTAATCATGAGAATCACTTGACTCATATAAAGGGGCAGAGATTTGACAAAGTTTAGTTTTTAGATTGAGCTGATGGTTTTCATCTACTGCAGATCTGATTTGATTTGCGGTGAACGGCGGATTTTTAGGCCATTTATGAGGAGGGAAGTGATGAGCATTTAATGCTTGGTAATGGGCTGAAGTAATTAAGATGACTTGACTCATATACGTTTTGCATTAATTAAGTTTGATCTTACCATTTTCGGTATCTTTCCCCAACAGATTAATACCTTTTCTGTTGCGGCAGATCAAATAAAATTTGAGTAAATTGATTTCCTTACCTCCAAACTGTGCTTCCTAAGTTCCATGATGGTGAGGAGCAGGGACCACCAGAGTGCTGGGCTGTGGTGGTCGCTACCCTTGAGTGGTGGCAGCCTTGGTGGCCATGGCAGATTTCTCAAGTCTTTTCAGTCATTGATTATCACTTTTGTTCTAGCTGGTGCTGCCGTGGACTACTTTATGACAAAATCCACCATGACCAGTGGACAAAGAAAATGACCAGCTTGCTTTTCATCATTTCTTATTTCAACTGGTACTGATTTGGGCGGCCATGGTAGATCTCTTGGTCTTTTCGGCCATTGCCTCATCTTCTCCGTCACTTGCTGTAGCTGGCGCCGCCGCAGATCGTTTTGTGATTGAGTTTGCTGTGGACCGCTGGGTAATTCACCGTGGACCACTGGGCAGTGTGGAGGACCAGCTTCCTTCATCTTTTCTTGTTCTTGGTCAGTGCTACCGCAGATCATTTTCCTTGGAGTATTTTCCATGTCTGATGGCTAATGAAGAAAACCAGTTCTTCAGTATAATGATTCAACCTTGGAAAGCTGATGGAGCCTTGGAAATATCCCCCTTCAGTGCTTCGAGCACCGTGCCAAGAGAGGAGGGAAAAATGGCTTTTCCAAGACAACCCTTTTCCCTCTTCTTTTTTGAATCTCTTTTAATTCTTCTGGTGTTGTCCTGGAAGACCTAAGTCTTGTGATCAAGTGGGCTGGGCTTCCCTTCCTCTTTGGGTTTTGAACTTGGCTGATGGTTTCTTGTCCATTTCCTTCCACGTTTTGTCTACCGTGGACTACTGGGCTTGTTGGGCTTTAGACCCCTGGTGGATTACTGAGGTGTTGGACTCGGTTTACCGTGGACTGAAAAAATGGGCCTCTACATTTAGCCCCCCGAGCCCAAATCGCACGTGATGTGTGGTTTGGGTGAGTGTTCAGTGGGATATATGCACCCATGCATGTTGTAGTATTTGTTTTCCCACTCTTTTTCTTTTGTACGTGGGTTCCTCATTTCATGGGAGTTGTGGCAGATGGGAATGTCAATTACTGGAACTGATATTCCCTTTAACTTCTTCTCTCCCCAGCATCTCTTGTCAAAGCCATTATTAAATCCTTTTAGGATTTCGTGAATTGAAGTCCCAACCACCAGTCCCCCTGAGCATTTATTGTGGCCTTCATATATATCACTTTGGGGTTTTCAAGAGAGAGGAAAAAAAGGAGTTTAGAAAAAATCTCTCCCCGATCTCCCTCTTCTCCCTCGTTTTCTGTGCTGTTAAAATTTTTTTTTTTTTTTGTCTGTTGGTTCTGCAATCATGGCTTCTTCCTCCTCCATGATTCCGGTCAGCCCTTCCCCCCAACCCAGTACAGGCGAGGGGTTGGAGACCCCGTCAGTGGCACCAACGGCGTCCACCGAGGCAATGGCGGACGCCCTAGTGGCTCCTCCGCCCGTTCCAGGCGAAGCCACGCTGGCAGCTCCCTCCTTCATTTCTGGTGAGGCCGAGGATCTAAGGGAGGGGTTTGTCTTCCCCTTGATTGACCCCTGGTATGCGAGTTCCCCTTTATTCCCTCCTAGGTCTGTGGATTTTTCTTTCCCTAAGGAGGATTGGGATTTGACGATGTCAGGGTTGGAGCTCACGGTGGATCAAGCTTGGGTCCCAAATCTTGATGAAATCTCTGAGTTACTGATTCAAAAGGGAGACATCCAGGCAGCCCTCATCAACTTCGATTTCCTCTGTGCCGCCTCCAAGGATTGGTCCCATTGGGTGGATTGGGAAATCCTTGATCCTGATTTCTGGGATAGTCTAGTGGATGCTGGTGTCCATTGGTCCATCTTGATCTCCAGGAGTTGCAATATGTTCAGGGATACTGAGTCACTCCGTGAATTATTGAGGAGATGGTGCCCTTCAACACACACCTTCTTTTTCTCATAGGGGGAGCTTACACTAACTCTGGAAGATGTGGCTAACCATTGGATACTCCCCATCCTTGGTGAGCATTCGTTGTCCAATATCAAGCTGTCTGCGGAGGAGGAGGAGATTGCAGCAGCTTTGAGGAAGCAGTTATCCACCAGACTGAGTGGTTGGCCTTCGCACTTTATCCACCAGAAGGGGCTTTCAATCCGCCGTGCTGCCTTTGTGTTATACTAGTTTTGTAAGTGCACTTTTGGTAACTTTCCTTGCTATTCAGTAAATATTGTTTTTATTCCTTTGGCTATTAGAATATCCACCGGACATTGTTTTCCCCTCGCCCCCCTTATTCTTGGGTCACTTGTACTCGCAATTGGACTTGCTCCATGATTGCAAGGTCGAGGGTGATTCTTGTTATATTTTGTCCGCCGCCTTCAATACCTCGGCTTTGCAGACCTTCTTCTGGGAGCATTCAGTCAGTTATCTTTTTGCTACAAAAGACAAATCAGCTGCTTGGGGTAGGTTTTCTGATCTACCACGGGAGTTCTTAGACCGTTTCCCAGATTTTAAGAATAACTTGCCACTAGTCTACCACTGGGTGGGTTTGAAGACTCGTGATTGTGATCTGGTGGACGTTCTGGATTATGAAGAAAATGTGTTGTTCAAGTCGTATGGTGATGATCACACCGGTTTCACTTGTGTCTCTGTTTTCAGCCGGTTCTACCAGCCATCTCCTTTGATTCGTGATTTGAAGGTTGATGATTATCGAAGTTTGTCATACTTGTCCATCGTGAACCCGGGTTTTCTGCCAATTTTGTCTGCCACAGGTGTTTCTTTCATCCCTTATTGTCCACAGCGAGTGCAGAGACAGTTTGGGCTTGATCAGGGTATACCTGTTGGTCCACAGGAGACTGCAACCTGTGTTGCTAATTTGAAAGCTTTTATCAAGAGTCGTGCGTTTGCTCGTTGGGGAGGTGAAACCAACCGTGTATTGATCCCTGGTGGATACAGGCTCGGCTTCAATACTCCATCCATGGGTGCTTATTGGCAGCGATTCACTCAGTCTATGGTGGAATTCGTGATTGCTGGTAGGAGTGACAAGACTCCTATGTCTGTCCACCGCAAGCCATTGGTTTCTAACCCTTATCTCACTCCTCCTTCTCAGTCCGCCATATCTTATGCCAATAGTCAAAAACTTGGATTTGCTGAATGGGATGGAGTCAGAGGAGGTTGGATCGCATATACCATTCATCTGCCAGAGAGCTGGAGGAATTCTGTTAATGTTGTGGAGGACCGACTTATAATGCCTTCTAAGCGTGGCAAAGGGAGCAAGAAGGACGCTGCCTGGACCTGGCCATTGAGAAGACATCTAAGAAGCCAACTCCTTCCGTTCCTTCCTCTAAGAAAGCTCCTTCTAAGAAGATAAAGGCTAGGAAGAAAGGTAAATCCCCTACCTTAGTGCCATTTGTTGCAAAGGAGTCTACCACAGCTCCCGTAGAAGAACCAACTGAGTCCACCGTGGCCCCTTCTAAGCCCAAGAGTGTGAGTGCAAGTCCTTCTAAGAAGTCAAGCAAAAAGAGTGTTGCTTCTCGTCCACCGAAGGGTCAGAAAAAGACCAGCGTCTCTTCTTCCTCTCCGGATGAGGAACAACCATCCACGGTATCGACTCCTTCGCCTTTTAAGAAAAAGAAGTTCGTTGCTCCCCTTTTTCCTCTTGGCACTGCTGGCCGTACAAGGAGTAAGAGTGGTCCCAAGGTGAGTTTTTGTTGCTCTTCTTTTTTCATAGCCTTCACTCCAGCTTTTCTTGTATTTTCTCATGTTTTAGTCTGCGGCAAGTAACACATGGATTTGGTAGATCTGGTGGTGGTGTGGTCGTTGTTGAGGTTACCCCTTCCTCTTTTTTTTTTTTTTTTTTTGTATTTTCTTTGAAGTTGTGTTCATACCTTTTGACTTTTATCATTTGTTTCTTTTCCAGGATTCAGATGTGGCTGCTGATGATGTTATTGCAAGTCCTTTGGAGGAGGATGCTCCGCAGACTGCTGCCATGGATTAGGATGAAGATTTAAGGAAAAGTGCGGTAGACAGCCCTGAAGTTAGTGCTGAGTCCACGGGAGAGGATCATTCTTCTTCCAGTGACTCCTTCTTTGATAGCAATCCAGGTTCTGTACCTGAGGAACAAATCATGTCTGCGGCGTCCACCACAGATGATGATGACATGCCTAGAGCTGATGATTCAAGTATGGTACCTGGTGACCCTATGGGGAATGACTTAGCTATTGTTCCCCATATCAGCCATGGGCATGATGATGATAGTACCGTAGATGCTGACATTGACCCTATATCTTTTTCAGTGCCACAGACGGTCTTGACCAGCAGGGTCACAGGTATGCTTTATCCCGTCCTTACTTCTTTGAGTTGTGTAAATGAGAAGTATACTCATGTATATTTCACGTGTTGCGCATTGATTTGCCACAGGTTCTGATGCCTCCATGGCTTACATCATGGGAGAGATTTCTCTTTTTGGCGCTACTCCTAGCTTTAGAGCTATTCCGGCTGGCGGCTTTGTCATATCAGCTAGTCGTATTGCCGGTGAGACCCCTCCAGTTGTTGGTGGTGCCCTTATACCTGAGGAAACCCATGCACAAGGCCTTGTAGAAAGTGAGTCCGTGGTGGACCTGGGAGTTAGTATCGCAGACCATGATGCTCCAGTTGAGGATGCTGGTGCTTCTACGGCAAACACGCTTGCTGGTAGTGATCACTTAGATAGTATAGGTGAGTTTGAATTTCTAGCCTCTTCTCTCTTTTTTTAGTAGTTGAGTGCTATATATGGAAAAAATTCCATTTCATATGGGAATTTTTGTTCCCATAGACTTGATTGTCATTTTTTTTTTTTGAAAAATTCTATTTTTCATAGACTTGGTTGTCGTCTTATGAAAATTTTTTGTTCCATGGACTTAGTTGTTGTCACTTGGAATGTTCTGATCTTACAGACTTGGTTGTCGTCATGTAGATCACTTTGATTGTGTGAGCTTATTTGATGTCATATAAGACATTTTGGTTTCACAGACTTGGTTGTTGTCATGCGAAATATTTTGACTTCATAGACTTGGGTGTTGTCTTATGAAAGATTTTATTTCCATAGACTTGGTTATTGTCTTGATGGAAAAATTTTGTTTCCATAGACCTGATTGCTGCCTTATGAAAAATTCTACCTCCATGGACTTGGTTGTCGTCCTATGGAAAGTTTCTGTCTCCATGGACTTGGTTGTCGTTCTATGGAAAGTTTTTGTCTCCATGGACTTGATTGTTGTCCTATGGAGAAATCTTTTTTTTGTTACCATAGACTTGATTGTTGTCTTATGGATATATATATATATATATTTTTGCCATAGACTTGATTGTTGTCTTATGGTAGTTTCCATTCCCATGGGCTTGGTTGTTGCCCTGTGGAGAGTTCCTGCTCCCATGGACTTGGTTGTTGTCCTATGGAAGATTTTTCTACTCCCATGGACTTGGTTGTTGTCCTATGGAAGATTTTTCTAGATTTGATTAAGTCGTGAGAGATGTCCCATAGACTTAATCGCATCATGTGTTTGTTTGGTGTGATCCCATTGATTGATTTGATTTTCTTTTGTGCTTCTTCCTTTTGTAGGCATGGATGATACCGTACGTATGTTGGAAGATGCTAGTGAAGTGGGAATCACTGGTGAGATCACGGCTGTTAGTCCACCGCCAAGACCCGCTGTTGAAGCTGGTTCAAGCGGTGGTGTTGGTAGTTTGTCTAGTGAAGTTGCTGACTTTTTGAAGGAGTTTGATAGGAAGGTGCCCATTCCTCACCCTGAGCAGTTCTTTTGGTGTTTCAATGGGCCTTTGGTACCCTTTGGCAGTTTCTGGGTTCCAAACGATTGTTCGCCTTATTTGTTGCGGTTGTCTGCGGGACGTAGTGATTTTACTACAGACTTCAAGCTTAGCACTGGCCTTGGTGGACCCATGCTATCCTTTCTTGGCAGTGTGTTGGCTGCAATGAGCGAATCTAGCCTTGAAGATGTGACCACAACTCAGATTCTTGCATGGAGGAGTGTCATTCAAGATCTCATGGAAGTGGGCTTCGACTTGGGATTCTTGATTGAGCGTCTGCGGCAGACAGCCCAATATTTCTTTGGCAAAAGGATTTCAGATGAGGTGGAAGCACTCAAGAACCAGATTGCCCTTTTACAAGACTCCTGGGCTGCGCTGACTGCATATCAAAATGAGATGGTGTCCACGGGAAGGATGATTCTTGGGACTGAGCGCAGTGGATCATTCCTCGACAGCCTTCTCGCTTAACTGTCGTAGTTTTCATGTTTATCCTTTTGTGGTGACTATGTTCTAGTCTCATTTTTAGACATTTGTATTTATGTTTTGTGGTGGCCAAGTTTTGGTCTTTCTTTTGAACAAATGACCAATTTTTTGGTCTCTTTCTTTTTGGACAAATGACCGAGTTTTGGTCTCTTTGAATGCTTATGTTCATACTTTATTTGTGCCAAGCTAAATTTGTGGATATAATCATGATATATCTAATCTATTGCTTGTTTTGTAAAAATCTTGAGGTGAGAGGAGGGTTCTTCCTTCTTTCTTTTTGTAAGAAGCATGTGGAAATTCTTTGATTTCATAGCAAAATATGGGTATTGCATGTCATGATTCTTTAATAATACAACATGGTTCAAGTTGTTCCAAGACAAAAGATTTGAAATACTTGGCTAATAAAGGTGGTAGTCTTACGAGTAATAACGCTTCAGCCATTTTCCGTTGATGGGATCCACCAGAGTCGTGCCATCTGCGGTAGATAGTTTATAGTAGCCACTATCATATGCTTCACAGATCAAGTATGGCCCCTCCTAATTTGGTGCAAATTTAGACGGTGAAGGGAGACCTCTTCTCACGTGATCCACCGTTCTCAGCACCATTTGACCCTTAGTGAAAATTCTGGTCTGGAGCGTTTTCTCATAAGCATCAGCAAGCTTCTGGTGGTACCGTAGACTAAGGACTTGGGCCAGCTCTCTTACTTCTTCCAAACCTTCCAAGTCTGCCACTCTTGCTTCAGCGCAAATATCAGCATCAACTTCCAAATCCATCCCATGCAAAATCCTTGGGCTAGGCACTAATAATTCTGCGGGGGAAATAGCATCAGTGTCGTAGATTAGGGAAAATGGGGTGAAGCCTGTTGCTGTTTTGGTTGATCCACGGTAGGCCCATAATGTGTCTGCCAGATGAGAACTCCAGCCTTTGTCGTAGTCAAAAACCATTTTACTCAAAATACGCAACAACATGCGATTAGTTGCCTCCGCTTGTCCATTGCCTTGAGGATAATAGGGCGTAGATCTGCGGTGCTTGATTCGATAATGCTCCAAAACTTCTCTAACATTCTTATTAACAAAAGGGGTACCATTATCACTAATGATTTTGTGAGGGATGCCAAACCTCGTGATAATGTGTTCGCGGATGAAATTAGCCACGGCTGCACCAGTTGCCTTGCGAAGGGGAATAGCTTCAACCCACTTTGAGAAGTACTCGGTGGCCACTAAGATCTAAATGTATCCACCAGAAGATGGATTGATTGGTCCAATGAGGTCTAGCCCCCAAGTGTGAAAAGGCCATGGTGTTGCCATGTTCTGCAGACTAGTTGGATATGTGTGAATGAGATTAGCTTGAAGTTGGCAAGTGTGACAAGATTTCAGGAAGTCTGTCGTATCTTTTTTCATGTTTGGCCAATAATAGCCAAGAGTCAACAGCAGCTGGTATAATCTTTTCTTGCCTTGATGTTCTCCACACTCTCTGGAGTGGGCTTCTTTCATCACGGTTTGAGATTCTGCCAGACTGAGGCATCTTAAGGGATCACCGTGGAACCCCTTTCGGAACAATATGCCTCCTTCCACAAAGTACCTTGTGGCAAATTTCTTGAGTCTAATTGCTGCTTAGTTGGTCTGCGGTAGAATGTTCTCAATGAGGTATTCGAGAAAAGGGGTGTGCCAATCACTAGAAACAAATGTTGCATAAATTTGATCGGACTCATGCTGGTGCTGACAGAATGAGCATTGTTCTTGTAGACTGGCTGCTTCCTTACTCATACTGGGCCAGAAATAACCCAGGCGCTAGAGTCTACGGTAGAGACTTACCCCATCCCTGAATTCGCAGCACTTCTCGTGGACTTCTGTTAGCTTCTTTGCCGCCTTTTGGAGGTTCACACACCTTGCTAAGACTCCTCCAGGCAGTCTACGGTAGAGGTCACCAGCAATCTACACATAATCTTTGAGCACTTTCAGGTCTGCCACACCTTCAGGTGACATGAGCTTGGCTTTTATAGGCGTCCGCCAGGCTTCAGCATCAAGGTTTTGTTCCTTGAATTTCTCTCTCAGCAGATCAGTGATAGACATGCTTCTCTTATCAATTGTGACATCTACCTTTGATCCTTCAAATGAAACTTGGGAACCCAAGGTTGCAAGAGCATCGGCGTACTAGTTTTTGCATCTCATGGCATGAGAGATTTCAAAAGTGTCAAACTTTTCCTCTAATTTCTAGGCTAAGGCACGGTACAGTGCTAACGATGGTTCTTTGAGGGAGAACTCACTCTTGGTCTGGCAGATTATAAGGTTGGAGTCTCCAATCACCCGTAGATGCCTTATTCTCATTTCGTGGGCAATGGCCAGTCTGGTGATGTAGGCTTCATATTCTGAGGCGTTGTTGGAGCATGAGAAGTCAAGTTTGAAAGACTTAGTTATAGTCTCTCCATCTTCTCTTATCAGCACAATTCCAGCCCCACTTGAGTTAGATGTTGAAGAACCATCGAATTTCAGCGTCCATGTTGAGTCCACCAGATCTGCCAACAGAGCTTCTCCCACTCCCCTCGGTACTTCATGTGAAATTGATGAGCTATCTTCTCCCGAGAATTATGCAAGGAGGTCTGCTATGGCTTGACTCTTGATTGCTGTGGGCGTTTCCGTGATTATCTCATATTGAGACAATTGTAAGAGCCACTAAGCTAATCTGCCAGATAGGATCGGTCTGTGCAGTAGACTTCTAATTGGATGAGACTTAGTCATCAACTGAATTTTGTGGGCCAAGAAGTAGTGCCGTAGACACTGTGATGCATATATTAAGGCTAAACATGCCCGTTCAGCCCCCGAGTATCTTGTTTCAGCATCTCTGAGTGCATGGCTGACATAGTAAATTGGCTTCTCAGTCCCATTGTCATCTTCTTGTGCTACTAATCCCCCAATCGCTTCACTATTGGAAGCCAAGTACAAACGTAATGGTCTACCAAGGACTGGAGCACATACGATGGGGAGCTTTGTCATGATTACTTGGATTTTCTCAAACGCTTGCTGGCATGCCGTGGACCAAACAAAGGGAACTCCTTTCTTCATCAAGGGTGTGAAGACGGCTGTCACTGCTGCCAAACCAGGGATGAATCTCCTAATGTAGGACAATCTCCCTAAAAAGCTCTTCAATTCCTTGTGAGAGGTTGGTGCCTTCATGGTTGCTATGGCAGATGCCTTGGCTGGATCAACATCAATACCACGGTTGTGGACCAAGAAGCCCAGAAATTTTCCAGCAGACACCCCAAAGGCACATTTAAGGGGGTTTATCTTGAGTTTGTAAAGTCGACATCTGTCAAACACTTTTCTCAAGATTCCAAGATGATCTTCCCTTTTCTTGGACTTCACCACTATGTCATCCACATAATCTTCAATTTCTTTATGCATCATGTCATGGAACATGGCTGTCATGGTCCTTTGGTAGGTAGCACCGGCATTTTTGAGACCGAAGGGCATGACGGTGTAATAAAAATTGTCGATTGGCGTGCAGAAGACAATCTTTTCAGCATCTTTGGTGGACATGCGAATTTGATTGTAGCCACTAAACCCGTCCATGAAGGAAAACATGGCATGACCGGCGGCTGAATCGATCAACAAGTCCATATTTGGAAGAGGAAACTCATCTTTTGGACATGCTTTGTTAAGATTCCGAAAATCAACACAACATCTGATTTGCCCGTTCTTCTTTTTGACCGGTACGATGTTTGACAGCCACCGTAGATGCTGTATCGGCTTGATAAATCCAGCAGCAAGTAACTTCTTCACTTCTTGTGTGATTTGTGCTTCCACTCCCGTATGAAAGGTTCTCATGGGCTGCACCACAGGTCTAGTACCGGGCTCCACATTCAAAGAATGAGCCACTAACCCCGGGTCTATCCCCGGCATCTCATCATAATCCCAAGCAAACACATCTTTATACTCGTGCAGCAGATCAATCAAGCATTTTTTTTCTTTGGCAGACAAAGACTTGCTAATTGATATAGGCTTACTAATATCAGGATCATTACTTAAATTAATTATCTCAAACTCTTCTTTGGAAGTCATGTTTGGTTCAGCTGTGGTGGACTTCTCTTTTCTCATTGTCGTAGACTCTGTCTGGTCTACCGTAGCTTCTTCTACAGAATTCATTACCGTAGACCGTGCATGATCCACCATAAATCCTCCAGGACTCATTATGGTAGACTCTGCTTGATCCTCCGCAACTTTCTTGGAATTCATTGCCATGGACTCTGTCTGATCCACCGCAAGTCTTTCAGAGTTAATTGCCATGGACCCCGTCTGGTCCACCGTAACTTCTTGGGGATTCATTACCGTAGACTGTGCATGGTCCACCGTAACTTCTTCAGCGCTCGTTGCTATAGACTATAGTTGATCCACCACAATTTTTCTAGACTTTTCAATCTGTTGTATCAAATGACATGAGGACTGCAGACCACCCTCTTCAGGTGTGGGACCCTCTTGCTGTGGGCAATCAGGCCCCACGCACCTTCATAAGCGATAGACAATGCGTCCATTGGGGAGTTGGACACACACGCATTGTGGTGGACTCCCATGTTCGACTTCACGTTCCTTCCTTTTCTTCTTTCTTTCAAGCAGCTCCCGTAGATCAATTTCAAGATCATCTTTAATATCTTCCCATGTAGGGAGTGATATTCCACATGGTCTCACAATGGATGGTTCCTCCGTGGATGCTAGATCATCATAAAGAGCCGCTTCGACGAAATGAGCTTCAGTTTGATCGAAGGGGCAAGAATTTGCAGCTATGTGGATTGGTTTGCCATTGAGTCTTCCTTTGACACATTGATGGTAGGTGGATAACACCAACTTATGTTTGTGCAGCCAAGGTCTGCCGAGGAGCACATGGTAAGGAGCTTCCGCATTCACTACATGGAATCGTGTGAGTGCCACAATCGGCCCCACTCTCAATACAAGTTGTACATGCCCCATCGTATACTCAGTCACTCCCCCAAATCCGGTCACTTCCATGGGAGAGCCTTGAATCTTCTGCTGTGACACATTGGCAGCTTGAAGAGTGCTTAATGGAAAGAGGTTTAGGCAAGAACCAGTGTCCACCAGAGCACGTCTGACTTGAACATCTTTCACTACCGCAGACAGGTAGAATGGGCGTCTGTGGTCTGGGTATTGAACCTCCATGTCTTCATTCGTGAAGGTTATGGCATTTGTGGTTTCCAAGAAAGCACGGCTGGCATGAGCTTCTACCATGAAGCAAGTGGCTCCTGATTCTGCTGCTATTATGATGAGTGCTTCTGTTGCTGCATTTCTTGCCTCAGGTCTGAATCCAAATTGGTTGAATAATGACTTGAACTTTGGACTCTTTGGTAGAGTCCTAACAGCTGCTGGTACCAGAGAGGAACTTACTGCGGCAGACTCCTCAGCCTCCATATCACTCACGTTCTCGTGGATCACTACTGATACTACAGCCTTGCCCTTACCCTTGTTGTAGTTAGGGAAAGGTGTCTGGTGGACCTTCTGTTGTTCTTCTGAGAGTTGTAAGGTACCATTTTGGATTTTACGGTTGACCTCCCATCTGAGGGTTCGGCAGTCCACCGTGGGGTGATTTACGTATCTGTGGTAGCAGCAATACTTAGGATCTTTCTGTTCTTTTGCAATGGGTTGTTTGTGGATCTTTGGAAGCTTGATCACTTGATCTTGGACCCATTTATAAAAAATGGCCATCATTTCTTCGGCTGTGAAGGGCAACGGAGGTGGCTCCTCATAGGCCTTTTCTGTTGAGTTCTTCTGTTTGGCACCGCTAGGTGTGGTTGCGGTGGACACAGTGAGAGTCTATGGTAAACTCTTTTTATCTCTACTTCTCTCAACTTGGGGTTTAACAGAGATGGCCGTTTTTATGGCCTTTTGGAGCAGTGGGGCGAACCGTGAGATATCCAAATTCTCCAAGTGAACGCGAAACTCGGGGAGCATGTTGTCAATGCACACTTCAACCAGCTCCCCTTCTTGGTATTTGACATGGCAATCTAAAGACACATCACGAAAGCGGTGGATATACTTTACCAGATCTTCCCCGGTCTACTGCTTGGTGCTGTGCAAGTTGACAAGAGTGATCTTTTCTTCAACATGGAAGTATTTACTGCAGAAGCTTTCTATCATGTCTTCCCAAGTTCTAATAGACCCAGCAGGCAGTATCGTGTACCAAGTGTATGTTCTATCCACCAGAGATTTTGAGAACTCCCGCAGACAGAGATCGCCATGTGCAGCAAAGGGTCCCATGGAATCCAGAAACTTACTGATATGTTCCATGGCGCTCCCTTTTCTCTCGTCAAATAATGCAAAAATGGGTGTGTCATATTTCTCCGGGTATGGCTCCTTCAAGAGTTCAATGGGATAAGGGGGTCTCCTCACAAAGTGTCTAGGCTCCTTTGGGGGCCTTTCTCTTTCTTGTTTGAGTAAGTCTGCCAAATCAAACATGGTGACAAATGGTGTGTCGTTCTTGTTGTGAGACTCCCTTTCTTCATGGTTGCGGTTGTCATTCTTGTTTTGGTGGTTCTCCTTGTTGCCGTTGGCTTCTCTCAGCTGTTTCAAGGATTCAGCAAGTTCCACTTGGTTCTGCTGCATTCCTTTGATCATTTCAAACATCAATGCCATTTGCTGTGGTCCACCAACAGGGATTTCTTCACCACTAAGGACTTGTCCGCTACCGAGAGCTTGTCCACCACCCAAGGGATTTTCTCCCCCGAGTGTCTGTCCACCACCGTGGGCATGTGTCTCTCCCATGGCATGGCTGTGGCCTTGAGATTCTACTTCAACATGAGAATTAGCCACTGAATTTTGTCTGGTAGACCTCTTAGGCGGCATGGTTGTAGCCCCCAAGTACTGTGGATCAGCTTCAAAATGATGAAACGAGGGAAGATTGCAACTCAACTCCCCAGTGGAGTCGCCAAAATGTGGATGCTAAAAATTTCTACACCAGATGGGCCACGTATCAATCCATGGACGGGCTAGACACGGGCTGAGTTTGTGTGTGGGGATGTTGAGCCTAAAACTCTACACCAAGTGTGGTAGATCACTTGGAGGCTAATGGTGCATTCCCTCTGGTACTCTTTGATCCACCAGGCTGCAACGCTCACGTAGGAAGTTACGGTGGACTAATAAAACCAATGCCACAGATCAAAATGAACTAATAATTATGGATTTTACTTCCACCAGAACATTCAATGGTCACAACATAGTGATAACAACACATGAGGAGTATATTACAGACATCTTTTACAGACAAATGAAATTGGTCCCATAGATTGGGATTTAATACAACAAACTCAACTTTTCAGAATCTATAATCAGTGATAGTATGACAAGTAGTAGGAAAAGGTCAGGAATCAATGCCATGGACTAAGAGGCTGGGCACAATGCACTTGGCTTTCTCTGTGACTTGCAAAAAAAAAAAAAAAAAGGAGCAGATAATAGAAATATAATAAATCATGGAACTTGGGAGATTTGGGAGTAGGAAGAGAATCATTTACTGTGCAAAACGTACATGAGTCAGTACTATGAGTTGGGTTAAGTGTTTGATATAAGTTTTCTGTTGTGGCAGACTAAAAGTACTTTTAGTCTATCGTGGACCTACGAGAAGTGTCCCGTGGACTGTTGTTGGTTAACTATCTCCTTCAAGCTTTTGAAGTTAGCTTTTACAGAGGAGTTAATTTCAATCTGAGAATTTCTGATCAGCCAACCAACCCCCTATCTCTTCTTCTCACCCCTATTTATAGTGGCGTTTATGTCTAAGGGTCTGATTTGTTATCCCCTATTTATAGTGGTGTTTATGTCTAAGGGTCTGATTTGTTATCCCCTTAATCATGAAAATCACTGTTTACCCGAGAAATAAAGGGGCGGAGATTTGACAAAGTTTAGTTTTGAGATTGAGCTGATGGTTTTCATCTACCGCAGATCTGATTTGATCTGCGGTGAACGGTGGATTTTCAGGCCATTTATGAGGAGGGAAGTGATGAGCATTTAATGCTTGATAATGGGCTGAAGTAATTAAGATGACTTGACTCATATACGTTTTGCATTAATTAAGTTTGATCTTACCATTTTCGGTATCTTTCCCCAGCAGATTAATACCTTTTCTGTTGCGGCAGATCAAATAAAACTTGAGTAAATTGATTCCCCTACCTCCAAACCGTGCTTCCCAAGTTCCATGATGGTGAGGAGCAGGGACCACAGGAGTGCTGGGCTGTGGTGGTCGCTACCCTTGAGTGGTGGTAGCCTTGGTAGCCATGGCAGATTTCTCAAGTCTTTTCAGTTCTTGATTATCACTTTTGTTCCAGCTGGTGCTGCCGTGGACTACTTTGTGACGAAATCCACCATGACCAGTGGACAAAGGAAATGACCAGCTTGCTTTTCATCATTTCTTATTTCAGCTAGTACTGATTTGGGCGGCCATGGTAGATCTCTTGGTCTTTTCGGCCATTGCCTCATCTTCTCCGTCACTTGCTGCAACTTGCGCCGTCGCAGATCGTTTTGTGATTGAGTTTGCTGTGGACCGCTGGGTAATTCACCGTGGACCACTGGGCAGTGTGGAGGACCAGCTTCCTTCATCTTTTCTTGTTCTTGGTCAGTGCTACCGCAGATCATTTTCCTTGGAGTATTTTCCATGTCTGATGGCTAACGAAGAAAACCAGTTCTTCAGTATAATGATTCAGCCTTGGAAAGCTGATGGAGCCTTGGAAATATCCCCTTTTAGTGCTTCGAGCACCGTGCCAAGAGAGGAGGGAAAAATGGCTTTTCCAAGACAACCATTTTCCCTCTTCTTTTTTGAATCTCTTTTAATTCTTCTGGTGTTGTCCTGGCAAACCTAAGTCTGGTGATCAAGTGGGCTGGGCTTCCCTTCCTCTTTGGGTTTTGGACTTGGCTGATGGTTTCTTGGCTATTTCCTTCCATGTTTTGTCTACCGTGGACTACTAGGCTTGTTGGGCTTTGGACCCCTGGTGGATCACTGAGGTGTTGGACTCGGTTTACCGTGGACCGAAAAAATGGGCCTCTACAACTACATTTGTGGGAAATGGAAATTGAGAAAAACTGCATTTGGGGTTAAAATGAATATATATATATATATATATGTGTGTGTATATATTACTCAGTATTGAATATAGTAGTGGAATAATGTCATTGGTTTCATATATGTTATTATGTTTTGCACCTTTTTGTTGAGTCATGAATCAGCCTCGTATTTTTTATCAGATATTACTCAGTAACATCTATCTGATGCATGGTAACACATTTAATTTATTTATTATTTCCAGTTATGTGAATTCTTTTCTCTTGATGTCTTTGAAAATGAATTCAAATGTTCACGTTATGGCCAGTCTAGTTTCATATCTTGGCCAGTTGAAACTAGAAACAGCACAAGTATGTATAGGGCCTATAGGCTCTATGGTCATTAGTACTAAACATCTTTTTACCTATTTTGCAGGTGAGGCTTGGAAAGAATGGTGTGGAGGAGGTTCTGGGGCTGGGCTCTCTCTCTGACTATGAAAAAGAAAACTTGGAAAGCCTGAAACCCGAACTCAAGTCATCTATTGAGAAGGGATTCAAGTATGTCAACCAAAGTTAGTTGACTATATTATTTGTGGCTGGAGTGGTATGTTCTCACTCCATGAGAAAATCAACAAAGTTTTGCTTTTCAACTTTACAAGTGTTGTATTTGTTGCTGCAAGTGGCTCCGGCTTTACTCTTTTGGTAGGCTTTTATAAAGCAAAGATTCCATCAATAATTCCCAGTGAACATGTTAAGGGAGGGA
This sequence comes from Fagus crenata, assembly GCA_014362285.1. NCBI lineage: Eukaryota > Viridiplantae > Streptophyta > Magnoliopsida > Fagales > Fagaceae > Fagus > Fagus crenata. Next base: position 48,381 of record BKZX01028238.1, read on the forward strand.
TAGCTGTGAACTTTATGCAATTAGGTGGGGATGATTTATTCATCTTACATAATTATTGATTACTGATGCCACTTGCATGGACTAATTTTATCTGTAGATTGTCCCCTGTTCTTGGTTTACAGATTATGTTGAAAATGCTTGGGTGCTGGCTTGGACCTATCACGTACTGGAATAAGAATTTGTTAGATGAATAAATCTGTTCTCATCTACCCCAAAAGTGAATACAAAACTGATTTTTTTTTAACCAAAAAGAAGTTCTGGCGGTGCTTTCCCAACGTCAACAAAAAAACTGGAACTAAGTGCCATATTAGGAAATTATATTTTATAATATAATAGAATGGTGATTTGCATCCTCTGATTCATAGACATTCGCCCGGGCAGGTTGCAGAATGATTCAAATTAGGGTACAACAAAATACATAGAATTTTTCACAGTATAATTCACACTCATCTCAATTGGGCCAACTGTTTCGGTGAAAAAATGGGTGCGCCATTTGGTGCCTACAGACTTTTCCACCATATAAATAAAGAGTTATAAATAATAAAAAAATATAACTTCAATGGTTTGGTCTAGTGGTTTCTAAGGTCTGATGAGATCTATGCGGTTATGGATTTGGAACCTGTAACCAACATTTTGGGACTACTTCCAAAGTAGTTTAGAGTCATTTCTGTAATATGCGAATAATTAGAAATCCAAAGAATTTTGGATACCCTCGTTTTCAAAAAAGTAAATATATAAATGAAAATATTATTTTCTATTCCTTATTACCAAAAAGGAGATGTGAAGGGATCTGTCTTAATTATAATTATTAAGGGGTGATGTTACGACGCCTTAAAACCATAAGTTAGTCCTAGACTAATCATAAGACTACAAGTACATGAGTTTACAATAACTTAAGGTGAAAGCTTGAATTTGTAAGGTCTTGAATGTATGTGACCAATTTGGAAGTGTGTAACATAGATGATGGTGGTAGCGAACAACCACATTTTATGATTATGGCTGACACCAATTGCTGGAAACTGTGTCAATAGATGGAAGTATTGTGGGTTGGATAGTATTGCTAGTGTTTGTGAGACATGTGGTTCACGGGATACGTATACCCTCAAAAGGCTTAGGAATCATCATGGTCACAGGGTAATTCGAGATGTTGGAGCATACGAGCGCATGTGGTCTCATGATGGCACATGGGCTTACATGACGTTAGAGATGTGGCAAGTGGACCTGAGTGAGATGTTATCAGTGCATGGTGGCTAATGTGGCAACTATGTTGAAGTGGCAGCAATGATGTGGCATACTAGCGTCTGGTTGACATGACAAGATCCTTTGTCGACACGTGACATGTTGATGTGGCTGGCTGCAAGCTTAAGGCTGATGTGGCATCACCTTATGAGGCTTTGTTAGTGCCATTTTTATGGCATCTATTGCACCATCTGTCTAGTTAACTTGGAAAACTTTGTACAACTCGGTCCTTGGGAGGACACTATGGATTGCAAGCAACTATGGCTTGGATCTCATGGTTTTGGCAATGATGAGAACCATGAGAGAAGGATAGAAACGTGTGAAGGACATGAGGCCATTGTGTTGGGGGCACGTGAGCACCATGTTCCAGCCCACACCAAAGCAAGGCTCAATTGATGAGCTTGCTGGACACATATAGAAGACTACTTCTATTAGAAGTAGGAAACTTGTGTTCTATTAGAAATAGAAAAAGTGAGGTGGCACTATTCACATAAGAGCATGACTCATTAAATGTGGAGGTCAAGTAATTCTATAAGAAATAGAAGACTTAAGTGGTTGATATCCTATTACAATTGGAAATGTACTAGTGTAGTGTGTGTGGATGCACAAAATTTTTGCACCGGATGGGCCACGTATTAATCCACGGACGGGTTAAGCACGGGCTGAGTTTGTGTGTGTGGGGGATGTTGAGCCCAAAACTCTACACCAAGTGCGATAGACCACTTGATGGCTGATGGTGCATTTCCCTCTAGTACTCCCTGATCTACCAGGCTGCAATGCTCACACAGGGGGTTACGGTGGACTAATGAAATTGATGCCGCAGATCAAAATGAGCAAATGATTATTGACTTCACTTTCACTAGAACATTTAGCACTCACAACACAAATATGACAACACATGAGAAAATATATCATGAACTTGCACATTCAGTGGCAGAAAATACAATACACATTACAAGTAATAAAAATCAAGGATCAGTGCCGTGGACCAAGAAGCTGGGCACAATGCACTTGGCTCTCTCCATGACTTACAAAAAAGGAGGTGCAGCTCAAAGAAATGTAGTAATCACAGAACTTAGGAGATTTAAGAGTAGGAAGAGAATCATTTACTGTGCAAAACGTACATGAGTCAGTACTGAGTGTTGGGTTAAGTGTTTGATGGGAGTTTTCTGTTGTGGCAGACTAAAAAAAAGTGCTTTTAGTCCACCGTGGACCTACGGGAAGTGTCCCATGGACTGGTGTTGGTTAACTGTATTTCTAGAGCTTTTGAAGTCAGCTCTAATGGAGAAATTTCAGTATGAGAATTTTCTGATCAGCCAACCAACCCCCTATTCCTTCTTCTCACCCCTATTTATAATGGTGTTTATATCTGATGGTTTTATTTGTTATCCCCCTCATCATGAGAATCATTGCTTAACCAAGAGATAAAGGGGCTGAGATTTGACAAAGTTTAATTTTTTGGGGCTGAGCTGATGGTTTTCATCCGCCGCAGATCTGATTTGATCTGCGGTGAGTGGCGGATTTCAGGTCATTTATGAAGAAGGAAGTGACGAGCATTTAATGCTCGGTAATGATCTGAAATAATTAAGATGACTTGACTCATATACGTTTTGCATTAATTAGATTTGATCTTGCCATTTTTGGTATTTTTTCCCCGGCGGATCAATACCTTTTCTGTTGCAGCAGATCAAATAAAATTTGAGTAAATTGATTCCCCTACCTCCAAACCGTGCTTCCTAAGTTCCATGATGTGGAGGAGCAAGGACCGCTGTAGTGCTGGGCTGTGGTGGTCGTTCCTCTCAAGTGGTGGTTGCCTTGGTGGTTATGGCAGATTTCTCAAGTCTTTTCAGCCTTGATTATCATTTCTGTTCCAGCAGGTGCTGCCGTGGACCATTCTGTGACGAAGTCCACCGCAACCAATGGGCAAAGGAAATGACCAGCTTGTCTTTCATCATTACTTGCTTCAGCTGATACTGATTTGGGCGGCCATGGGAGATTTCTTGGTCTTTTCAGCCCTTGCCTCATCTTCCTCGTCATCTTCTTCGTCACTCGCCATAGCTGGCGCCGCCGCAGATCGTTTTTGTGACTGAGTTTGCTTGTGAACCGCTGGGTAATTTGCCGTGGACCACTGGGTAATCTACCGTGGACCACTAGGTGGTGTGGAGGACCAGCTCTCCTCCACTTTTCTGGGCTTTGGCTGATGCTACCGTGGACCGTTTTTTCTGGAACCATGGTGCTTATCTATTGGTTAATGAAGAAAACCAACATTTTTGTCATGATTTTAGTAGCTTTGGAAATCTGATTCTTCCTTGGAAATGTTTCCCCCTCAGTGCCTTGAGCACCGCGTCAAGAGAGGAGGGAAAAATGGTGCTTATGAGACAACCATTTTCCCTTCCTTTTTCGAATTTATTTCAGACTCTTCTTGTGTGGCAAACTTGAGTTTAGGATAAATGGGCTGGGCTTTTGTTAATCTCTTTGGTGCTTGGGCCTGGTGGATTGCTTTTGGCCCATTTCTCTTCATGTTTTGTCTACCGTGGATCACTAGACTTGCTGGGTTTTGGACCCCTGGTGGATCACTGAGATGTTGGACCTGGTCCACCGTGGACTGAAAAAATGGGCCTCTACATTTAGCCCCCCGAGCCCGAATCACACGTGATGTGTGGTTTGGGTGAGTAGTCCGTGGAATATATATGCACTCATGCACATTGTAGTATTTCTTTTCCCACTTTTTTTCTTTTGTACGTGGATTCCTCATTTCATGGGGGTTGTGGCAGATGGGGATGTCAGTTACTAGAACTGATATTCTCTTTAACTTCCCCTCTCCCTAGCATTCCTCATCATAGTCATCATTAAATCCATTTAGGATTTCAGGAATAGCAGCCCCAACCACCAGCCGTTTGAGCATTTATTGCAGCTTCAATATATATTGGGTCTTGGAGAAGAAAGGAAGGAAAACTAAAGAGTCTATCCCCCCATTCTCCCTCTTCTTCCCCATTACAGAAAAAATTTCTTTTCTTTTCTTGTTGGCTGTGCACGGCACTTATGGCTTCTTCCTCCACAGCTCCGGTGGGCCCTTCCCTTCAACCCAGTACAGGCGAGGGGTCGGAGGCTCCTCCGGTGGTACCAGCGGCGTCCACCGAGGGAATGGTGGACGCTCCAATGGCTTCTCCGCCCGTTCTAGGCGAATCCGTGCTAGCACCCCCTTCCTCCGTTTCTGGTGAGGCTAAGGACCTACGGGAGGGGTTCGCTTTCCCTTTGATTGACCCCTGGTATGCGAGTTCTCCTCTGTTTCCTCCTAGGTTCTTGGACTTCTCTTTCCCCGTGGAGGATTGGGATTGGACAGTGTCAGGGCTGGAACCCACGGTAGATCAGGCTTGGATCCCAAATCTTGATGAAATCTCTGAGCTTCTGATCCAAAAGGGAGACCTCGAGGCAACCCCCATCAATTTTGATTTCCTTTGTGCTGCCTCCAAGGATTGGTCCTATTGGGTGGATCGTGAAATCCTTGATCCTAATTTTTGGGACCGTCTGGTGGACGCTGGAGTCCATTGGTCCATTTTGATCTCTAGGAGCTGCAACATGTTTAGAGATACTGAGTCATTGCGCGAGTTGCTGAGGAGATGGTGCTCTTCGACGCACACCTTCTTTTTCTCTTGGGGCGAGCTCACACCCACTCTGGAGGACGTGGCTAACCATTGGATGCTCCCCATCCTTGGTAAGTACTCGTTGTCCAATTTCAAGCTGTCTGCGGCGGAGGAGGAGACTGCAGCTGCTCTGAAGAAACGGTCATCCACCAGACTGAGTGGTTGGCCCTCATTCTTTGTCCACCAGAAGGATGCTTCAGTCCGCCGTGCCGCCTTTGTGTTGTATTGGCTATGTAAGTGTACTTTTGGTAATTTCCCTTGTTATTCAGTAAATACTGCTTTTATTCCTTTGGCCATTAGAATATCTGCGGGACATTGTTTTCCCCTCGCACCCTTGTTCTTGGGTCACCTTTATTCGCAACTGGACTTGCTCCATGATTGCGAGATCGAGGGTGATTCTTGCTACATCTTGTCTGCTGCTTTTAACACTTCAACGTTACAAACGTTCTTTTGGGAACATTCGGTTAGTTACACTTTTGCTGCAAGAGATAAGTCTGCCGCTTGGAATAGATTTTCTGATCTACCGCGGGAGTTTTTAGACCACTTTCCAGACTTTAGGGATAACTTACCCTTAGTCTACCGCTGGGTGGGTCTAAAGACATATGATCACGATCTGGTGGACGCCCTAGATTATGAGGAGAACGTGTTGTTCAGGCCATATGGGGATGATTATCCCGGTTTCACTTGTGCCTCCATTTTCAGAAAGTTCTATCGACCGTCTCCTTTGATTCGTGATTTAAAAGTTGATGATTATCGGAGTCTGTCATACTTGTCTACCGTGAACCCGAGCTTCCTGCCAATCTTGTCTGCCACAGGTGTTTCTTTCATCCCCTACTGTCCACAGCGGGTATAGAGACAGTTTGGGCTTGATCAAGGCATACCCATTGGTCCACAAGAGACTGCAACTTGTGTTGCTGATTTGACAGCCTTCCTCAAGAGTCGTGCATTTGTTCGTTGGGGAGGTGAGACTACCCGTGTATTGATTCCTGGTGGACATAGGCTCGGCTTCAACACTCCATCCATGGGTGCTTACTGGCAGCGATTTACTCAATCCATGGTGGACTTTGTGATTGGTGGTAGGAGTGACAAAACTCCTATGTCTGTCCACCGCAAGCCATTGGTTTCCAACCCTTACCTCACTCCTCCTTCCCAGTCCACCATATCTTATACTAACAGCCAAAAACTCGGATTTGCTGAATGGGATGAATCTAGAGGAGGTTGGATTGCGTACACCATACATCTGCCAGAGGGCTGGAGGAATTCCATCAATGTTGTGGAGGATCGTCTTATAATACTTTCGAAGCGTGGTAAGAGGAGCAAGAGGGATGCCCTCGCGGACCTGGCAATTAAGAAAACACCCAAGAAGCCAACTCCTTCCGTTCCTTCTTCTAAGAAAGCTCCTTCCAAAAAGGCGAAGGCTGTGAAGAAGAACAAGCCCCCTCTTCTAGTACCGTCCGCTGCAAAGGAGTCCACCACGGCCCTTGTGCAAGAATCGACCAAGTCTGCCATTGCTCCTCCTAAGAGAAAGACAAGGGCAGGGAAAGAAAGTAAATCCACCCCCTCGGTGCCATCTGCTGCAGAGGAGTCCACCACAGCTCCCTTGGAAGAACCTGCCGAGTCCACCAAGGGTCCTTCTAGAAAGACAAAAGCTGGGAAGAAAAGTAAGTCCACCGCCCCAGTAACATCTGCTGTAAAGGAGTCTACCACGGCTCCTGTGAAAGAACCTACTGAGTCCACTGTTGCTCCTTCAAAGCTCAAGAGTGTAGGTGCAAGTTCTCCTCAGCAGACAAGCAAAAAGAGTGATGTCTCCCGTCCACCGAGGGGTCAGAAGAAGACTAGTGTCTCCTCCTCATCTCCGGATGAGGAAGAACCATCTGCGGTGTCAACTCCTTCACCTCCCAAGAAGAAGAAGTTTACTGCTCCTTTGTTTCCTCTTGGTGCTGCTGGCCGTACGAGGAGCAAGAGTGGTCCCAAGGTGAGTTTTTGTTGTTCCTTCCCCTCCCCTTTTTTTTTTAGGCTTCACTTCATCCTTTCCTTGTGTTTTCTCATGTTTTAGTCTGCGGCAGGTGACACATGGGTCTGGCAGATCTGGTGGTGGTGTAGTTGACGTCGAGGTTGCCTCTTCTTCTTTTCTTTGTGTTTTCTTTAGAGTTGTATTCATGCCTTCTGACTTTTATCCTTTGTTTCCTCTCCAGGATTCAGATGTGGTTGATGATGATATTATTGCAAGTCCTGTGAGGAAGGATGCTCCGCAGACTGCTACCGTGGACCAGGATGAAGATTTAAGGAAGAGCGCGGCGGACAGCTCTAAAACTGGTGATGAGTCCATGGGAGAGGAGCATTCTTCTTCCAGTGACTCGTTCTTTGATAGTACTCCAGGTTCCGTACCTAAAGAACAAATGGTGTCTACGGGGTCCACCGCAGATGATGACGACATGCCTGAAGCTGACGATTCGAGTATGGGGCCAGCTGGCTCAATGGAGGAAGACTTAGCCATTGTTCCCCATGCTGGCCATGTACATGATGATGACAGTACCGTGGACGCTGATGTTGACCCCATCTCTTTTTCACTGCCGCAGACGGTTTTGACCAGTGCAGGTATGCCTTAACTTGTGCTTATTTCTTCGAATTGTGCAAATGAGCAGTATATTCATGTATATCGCGTGTGTTGTGCGTTGATCTGCCGCAGGTTCTGATGTTTCCATAGCTCACGTCATGGAGGGGATTTCTCTCTTTGGTGTTACTCTTAGCCTTAGAGCCATTCCGGCTGGTGGCTTTGTTATATCAGCCAGTCACCTTACCAGTGAGGCTTCTCCCGTTGTTGGTGGTGCCCTTATGCCTGAGGAGACCTATGCACAAGGCCTTATAGAAAGTGAGTCCGTGGTGGACCTAGGGGTTGATGCCGCAGTCATGATGCTCCAATTGAGGATGCTGGTGCTTCTGCGATGGACGCACTTGCTGGTAGTGATCACTTGGAAAATATAGGTGAGTTTGAATTCCAACCTCTTTTCTCTTCTTTTAGTGGTCGAGTGTTGTTTATGGAAGAAGCTCCATTTCATATGAGAATTTCTATTCCCGTAGACTTGATCGTTGTTTATTGAAAAACTATGTTTTTCACAGACTTGGTTGTCGTCTTATGAAAAAAATTTTTGTTCCATGGACTTGGTTGTTGTCACTTGGACTATTTTGACTTCATAGACTTGGGTGTTGTCTTATGAAAAATTTTGACTTCATAGACTTGGTTGTTGTCTTATGAAATATTTTGATTTCATAGACTTGGGTATTGTCTTATGAAATATTTTGATTTCATAGACTTGGGTGTTGTCTTATGAAATATTTTGTTCCCATAGACCTGATTGCTGTCTTATGGAAAATTCTGTTTCCATGGACTTGATTGTCATCCTATGGAAAGTTTCTGTCCCCATGGACCTGATTGTTGTCCTATGGAGAAGTCTTTTTTCTTTGTTACCATAGACTTGATAGCTGTCCCATGGATTTGTATACGCACATTTTTGCCATAGACTCGATCGTTGTCTTATGGTTGTTTTAGTTCCCATGGACTTGGTTGTCGCCCTATTGAGAATTTCTGCTCCCATGGACTTGGTTGTTGTCCCATGGAAGAATTCCTATTCCCATGGACTTGGTTGTCGTCCTATGGAGAATTTCTGGATTTGATTAAGTCGTGGGAGTTGTCCCATAGACTTAATCTCCTTATGAGTTTGCTTGTTGCAATTTCATAGCTGCTTTGACTGATTGATTTTTGTTTCTTCCTTTTTGTAAGCGTGGATGATACCGTACATGTGTCGGAAGATGTTGGTGAAATAGGAATCACCGATGAGGTCACTGCTGTTAGTCCACCACCAAGGCCTACTATTAAAGCCGGTTCTAGTGTTGATGTTGGGAGTTTGTTCAGTGAAGTTGTTGACTTTTTGAAAGAGTTTGATGCGAAGGCACCCAATCCTCACCCCGAGCAGTATTTTTAGTCTTTCAATGGGCCTCTGGTGCCCTTTGGTGATTTCTGGGCTCCCAATGATTGCTCGCCTTATCTGTCACGGCTGTCTGCGGGACATGGTGACTTTACCAAAGGCTTCAAGCTCAGCATTGGACTTAGTGGACCCATGTTATCCTTGCTCGGTAGCGTGTTGGCTGCCATGAGTGAGTCTACCCTTGAAGATGTGACCAAAGTTCATATCCTTGCGTGGAGGAGTGTGATTCAAGACCTCATGGATGTCGGCTTTGATTTGGAGTTCATGATTGAGCGTCTGTGGCAGACAGCCCAATGTTTATTTGGCAAAAGGCTTGCGGATGAGATAAAAGCGCTTCAGCACCAGATCGCCTTTCTACAAGACTCCTTGGCTAAGTTGACTGCTTATCAGGATGAAATGATGTCCACGGGAAGGGTGATCCCAAGTCTGGAAGTGGTGGATCATTCCTTGACAGCCTCCTCGATTGACCTTTGTAGCCCTTATGCTTATCCTTTTGTTGTAACTATGTTCTAGTCTTATTTTGAAATATTTGCATGTATGTTTTGTGGTGGCCAAGTCTTGGCTTTTCTTTTTGGACAAATGACCAAGTTTTGGTCTCTTTTTTTTTTTTTTTTTTTTTGGACAAATGACCAGGTTTTGGTCTCTTTGAATGCTCATGTTCATATTTTCTTCAATCATGATATATCTAATCTATTGCCTTTTTTGTAAGAAAAATTTTAAGCATGTGGTAATTCTTTGATTTCTTGGCAAAATATAGACATTGCATGTCATGATTCATTAATAATACAACATGGTTCAAATTGTTCCAAAAAAAACAAAAGATTCAAAATGCTTGGCTAATAAGGGTGGTAGTCTTACGAGTAATAATGTTTCAACCATTTTCCGTTAATGGGATCCACCAGGGTCGTGCCATCTGCGGTGGATGGTTTATAGTAGCCACTATCATATGCTTCACGGATTAAGTATGGCTCCTCCCAATTTGGTGCGAATTTAGATGGCGAGGGGAGACCTCTTCTCATGTGATCCACCGCTCTCAGCACCATTTGACCCTTAGCAAAAATTCTGGTCTGGAGCGTTTTCCCATAAGCATGAGCAAGCTTCTGGTGGTACCGTAGACTACGGACTTGGGCCAGCTCTCTTGCTTCTTCCAAACCTTCCAGGTCTGCCGCTCTTGCTTCTGCACAAATGTCAGCATCAGCTTCCAGATCCATCCCATGCAAAATCCTTGGGCTAGGCACTAATAATTCTGTGGGGGAAATAGCATCAGTGCCGTAGACTAGGGAGAATGGGGTGAAGCCTGTTGCTGTTTTGGTTGATCCACGGTAGGCCCATAGTGTGTCTGCCAGATGAGAGCTCTAGCCTTTGCCGTAGTTAAAAACCATTTTGCTCAAAATACGTAACAACATGCGATTAGTTGCCTCCGCTTGTCCATTGCCTTGAGGATAATAGGGCGTAGATCTGCGGTGCTTGATTCGATAGTGCTCCAAAACTTCTCTAATATTCTTATTAACAAAAGGTGTACCATTATCACTAATGATTTTGTGAGGGATGCCAAACCTTGTGATAATGTGATCGCGGATGAAATTTGACACGGTTGCACCGGTTGCCTTACGAAGGGGAATGGCTTTAACCCACTTTGAGAAGTACTCGGTGGCCACCAAGATCCAGATGTATCCACTAGAAGATGGATTGATTGGTCCAATGAGGTCTAGCCCCCAAGTGTGAAAAGGCCATGGTGTTGCCATGTTCTGCAGACTAATTGGATGTGTGTGGATGAGATTGGCTTGAAGTTGGCAAGTGTGACAAGATTTCACGAAGTCTGCCGTGTCTTTCTTCACGGTTGGCCAATAGTAGCCAAGAGTCAACAACAGCTGGTATAATCTTTTCTTGCCTTGATGTTCCCCACACTCTCTGGAATGGGCTTCTTTCATCACGGCTTGGGATTCTGCCAGACTGAGGCATCTTAAGGGATCACCGTGGAACCCTTTTCGGAACAATATGCCTCCCTCCACAAAGTACCTTGTGGCTAGCTTCTTGAGTCTTATTGCTGCTTGGCTGGTCTGCGGTAGAATGTTCTCAATGAGGTATTCGAGAAAAGGGGTGCGCCAATCACTAGAAACAAATGTTGCATAAATCTGATCGGACTCATACTGGTGCTGACAGAATGAGCACTGCTCCTGCAGACTGGCTGCCTCTTTACTCATGTTGGGCCAGAAATAACCCAGGCGCTGGAGTCTACGGTAGAGGCTTACCCCATCTCTGAACTCACAGCACTTCTCGTGGACCTCTATTAACTTCTTTGCTGCCTCTTGGAGGTTCACACATCTTTCTAAAACTCCTCCAGGCAATCTACAGTAGAGACCACCAGCAATCAGCACATAATCTTTGAGCACCTTCAAGTCTGCCACACTTTCAGGTGACACAAGCTTGGCTTTTATGGGCGTGCGCCAGTCTTCAGCATCAAGGTTTTGTTCCTTGAATTTTTCTCTCAGCAGATCAGTGATAGGCATACTCCTCTTGTCAATTGTAACATCTACCTTTGACCCTTCAAATGAGACTTAGGAACCCAAGGTTGCAAGAGCGTCAGCGTACCGGTTTTCGCACCTCATGGCATGAGAGATTTCAAAAGTGTCAAACTTTTCCTCTAATTTCTGGGCCAAGGCACGGTACAGCACCAATGATGGTTCCTTGAGGGAGAACTCTCCCTTGGTCTGGCAGATTATAAGGTTGGAGTCTCCAATCACCCGTAGATGCTTTATTCCCATTTCGTGGGCGATGGCTAGCCCGGTGACGTAGGCTTCATATTCCGAGGCGTTGTTGGAGCACGGGAAGTCAAGTTTGAAGGACTTCGCTATAGTCTCCCCATCTTCTCTTATCAGCACAATTCCAGCCCCACTTGAGTTAGACGTTGAAGAACCGTCAAATTTCAGCGTCCATGTTGAGTCCACCAGACCTGCCAACAGAGCTTCTCCTATTTCCCCAGGTACTTCATGCGAGATCAATGAGCTATCTTCTCCTGGGAATTGTGCAAGGAGGTCTGCTATGGCTTGGCTCTTGATTGCTGTAGGAATTTCAGTGATTATCTCATATTGAGACAATTGCAAGAGCCATTGGGCCAATTGCCAGATAGGATCGGTCTGTGCAGTAGACTTCTAATTGGATGGGACTTAGTCATCAACTGAATTTTGTGGGCCAAGAAGTAGTGCCGTAAACGCTGTGATGCATATATTAAGGCTAAACATGCCCGTTCAGCCCCCGAGTATCTTGTCTCAGCATCCCTAAGTGCACGGCTGACATAGTAAATTGGCTTTTCGGTCCCATCTTCATCTTCTTGGGCCACTAAGCCCCCAATTGCTTCATTATTGGAAGCCAAGTACAAATGCAGTGGTCTGCCAAGGACTGGAGCACATACGGTGGGGAGCTTAGTCATGATCAGTTGGATTTTCTCAAAGGCTTGCTGGCACGCCGTGGACCAAACAAAAGGAACTCCTTTCTTCATCAGAGGTGTGAACACGGCTGTCACTGCTGCCAGACCAGGGATGAATCTCCTAATGTAGGACAATCTCCCTAAGAAGCTCTTCAATTCCTTGTGAAAGGTTGGTGCCTTCATAGTTGCTATAGCGGATGCCTTGGCTGGATCAACATCAATTCCACGGTTGTGGACCAAGAAGCCCAGAAACTTTCCCGCAGACACCCCAAAGGCACATTTAAGGGGATTCATCTTGAGTTTGTAAAGTCGGCATCTGTCAAACACCTTCCTCAAGATTCCAAGATGATCTTCCCTTCTCTTAGACTTCACCACAATGTCATTCACATAATCTTCAATTTCTTTGTGCATCATATCGTGGAACATAGCTGTCATGGTTCTTTGGTAGGTGGCACCGGCGTTTTTGAGACCAAAGGGCATGACGGTGTAATAAAAATTACCAATTGGTGTGCGAAAGGCAGTCTTTTCAGCATCTCTGGTGGACATACGAATTTGATTGTAGCCACTAAACTCGTCCATAAAGGAAAACATGGCATGACCGGCAGCTGAATCTATCAACAAGTCCATGTTTGGGAGAGGAAACTCATCCTTTGGACATGCCTTATTAAGATTCCGGAAATCAACACAACATCTGATCTGCCCGTTCTTCTTCTTGACCAGTACAATATTTGACAGCACCGTGGATGCTGTATTGGCTTGATAAATCCGGCAGCAAGTAACTTCTTTACTTCTTGTGTGATTTGTGCTTCTACTTCCGTATGGAAGGTTCTCATGGGCTGCACCACAGGTCTAGTACCGGGCTCCACATTCAAAGAATAAGCCACTAACCCTGGGTCTATCCCCGGCATCTCATGATAATCCCAAGCAAACACATCTTTATACTCATGCAGCAGATCAATCAAGCATTTTCTTTCTTTGGCAGATAAAGACTTGCTAATTGATATAGGCTTAGTAATGTCAGGATCATCACTTAAATTAATTACCTCAAGCTCTTCTTTGGGAGTCATGTTTGGTTCAGCTGTGGTGGACTTTTCCTTTCTCATTGTCATAGACTCTGTCTGGTCTACCATAGCTTCTGCTCCAGAATTCCTCACCGTGGACTGTGCATGGTCCACCGTAGATCCTTCAAGACCCATCACGGTAGACTCTGTTTGATCCTCCGAAGCTTCTTTGAAATTCGCCGCTATGGACTCTGTCTGATCCATCGCAGGTCTTTCAGAGTTAATCGCTATGGACCCTGTCTGGTCCACCACGATCCCTTGGGGGTTCGTTACCGTAGACTGTGCATGGTCTACCGTAACTTCTTCAGAACTCATTGCCGTAGATTGTAGTTGATCCACCATAACTTTTTCAGAATTTTCTGTCTGCTGTATCAAGTGGCATGAGGGCTGCAGACCACCCTCTTCAGGTGTGGGACCCTCTTGCTGTGGGCAATCAGGCCCCACGCACCTTCATAAGCGATAGACAATGCGTCCATCGGGGAGTTGGACACGCACGCATTGTGGTGGACTCCCAGGTTCAACTTCACACCCCTTCCTTTTCTTCTTTCGTTCAAGCAGCTCCCGTAGATCATTTTCAAGATCATCCCTAATATCTTCCCATGCAGGGAGTGGTGTTCCACATGGCCTCACGATGGATGGTTCTCCCGTGGATGCTAAATCATCATAAAGAGCTGCTTCAACAAAATGAGCTTCAGTCTGGTCAAAGGGGCAAGAATTTGCAGCTATGCGGATTGGTTTGCCATTGAGTCCCCCCTTGACACATTGATGGTAGGTGGATGACACCAGTTTATGTTTGTGCAGCCAAGGTCTACCAAGGAGCACATGATAAGGAGTTTCCGCATTCATAACATGGAATCGTGTGAGTGCCACAATCGGCCCCACTTTCAAGACAAGTTGTACATGCCCCATTGTATGCTCAGTCATCCCTCCAAATCCGGTCACCTCCATGGGAGAGCCTTGGATCTTCTGCTGTGGCACACTTGCAGCTTGGAAAGTGCTTAAAGGAATGAGGTTTAGACATGAACCAGTGTCCACCAGAGCACGCCTAACCTGAACATCTTTCACTACCGCAGACAGGTAGAGTAGGCGTCTATGGTCGGGGTATTGGACCTCCATATCTTCGTCCGTGAAAGTTATGGCATTTGTGGTTTCCAAAAAGGCACGGCTGGCATGAGCTTCTGCCGTAAAACAAGTGGCCCCAGATTCTGTCGTTATCGTAATAAGCGCTTCAGTTGCTGCATTTCTTGCCTCAGGTCTGAATCCCAGCTGGTTGAATAATGACTTGAACTTTGGACTCTTTTGTAGAGTCCTAACAGCTGTTGGTATCAGAGAGGAGCTTGCTGCGGCAGACTCTTCTGCCTCCATGTCACTCACGTTCCCGTGGATTACCACTGATACTACAGCCTTGCCCTTATCCTTGTTGTAATTAGGAAAAGGAATCTGGTGGACCTTCTGTTGTGCTTCTGAGAGTTGTAAGTTACTATCTTGGATTTTACAGTTGACCTCCCATCTGAGGGTTCGGCAGTCCATCGTGGGGTGATTTACGTATCTATGGTAGCGGCAATACTTAGGATCTTTCTATTCTTCTGCAGTGGGTTGCTTGCTGATCTTTGGAAGCTTGATCACTTGATCTTGAACCCATTTATCAAAGATTGCCATCATTTCTTCGGCTGTAAAAGGTAGCGGAGGTGGCTCCTCATAGGCCTTGTCTATTGGATTCTTTCGCTTGGTACCACTAGATGTAGTTACGGTGGACACAGTAAGGGTCTGCGGCAGACTCTTTTTGTCCTTGCTCTTTTCAACTTGAGGCTTGACTGAAATGGCGGTTTTTCTAGCCTTCTGGAGTAAAGGGGCGAACCGTGTGATGTCCAAATTCTCTAAGTGGGTGCGAAATTCGGGTAGCATATTGTCAATGCATACCTCTACTAGCTCCCCCTCTTGATACTTCAAATGGCAATCCAAGGACACGTCCCGGAAGCGGTGGATGTACTTCACCAGGTCTTCTCCAATCTGCTGCTTGGTACCATGCAGATTAACCAGGGTGATCTTTTCTTCAACATGAAAGTATTTGCTGCAGAAGCTCTCTACCATGTCTTCCCATGTTCTGATGGATCCAGCAAGCAGCACTGTGTACCAAGTGTATGCCCTATCCACTAGGGATTTTGAGAACTCCCGCAGACAGAGATCACCATGTGCAGCAAAGGGTCCCATGGAATCCAGGAACTTGCTGATATGTTCCATGGCACTTCCTTTCCTTCCATCAAATAATGCAAAAACGGGTGTATCATATTTCTCCGGGTATGGCTCCTTCAAGAGCTCAATGGGGTAAGGGGGTCTTCTCACAAAGTGCCTAGGCTCCTTTGGGGGCCTTTCTCTTTCTTGTCTGAGTAAGTCTGCCACATCAGACATGGTGACAAATGGCGTGTCGTTCTTGTTGTGAGACTCCCTCTCTTCATAGTTGCGGTTGTCATTCTTGTTTTGGTGGTCTTCCTTGTTGCCGTTGGCTTCTCTCAGCTGTTTTAAGGACATCTAAGCTGCTGTGGTATCTGCTGCCGTAACTGTTCAAGAAAGTGAGACTGTACTAGCAGCTGCTAAAGAGATTCCTGGTAGTGAAGAGGTTCCTGTACACATCTCTGACATCCCAAAAGGTAATAATGTTATTAAGAGCATACCAATTGATGAGAATCTTGTGGTTGGTACTGACTTTGGTACAGGTGTGACTCAAATTGAACATGCAGAAGTTGCTACCAGTGAAGATCCTGTTCAGGCAGATGTCACACCTGGCAGTGATATTCCAACTATGGAAGGGACATTTGTTCAAGACCCTGCAGATGATATATCCATGGAGGACATGGCAGATACCCATGATAGCTATGATGCAGTTTTGGCCTGGACAGAAGATCATGCAGCTGGTACTCAGGTAGTGGATTTGGATGTTGCTGCTCCTTTAACAGCTCATACGAGCCCAACCAAAATAGGTAATTGGCTTTTTATCAATATTTTGTTGTTCTTTTACTTGATGGCAGAGATTTCTTGAAATGTATAGACCGATCTTGATCATTTGCTTGTTTGTCATGCATAAAACTTGTGTGTATATCTCTTATTTCTTGATTATGAACTGCTTAAACATGGGTTGATGCCCATTTGTTGTCTATGACTGCAAAACCAAGGTTAAATAGATGCAACGGACATGGGTTGATTCCCATTTGCTGTCTGTTGCTGTTGTTGCTTGCTGTGTGGGCCTGGCAGACATGGGTTGATGCCCATTTGTTGTTTGCCGTTTATTGGCACCAAATTTGTTGTTGTGGAAGTATGAGCCTAGCAGAGATAGGATGACTTCCCACTAGTTGTTTGCTGTTTTCACACCTTTTTTGACCAAGTGAGCCTAGCAGACGTGGGTTGATTCCCACTTGTTGTCCACCATGTTGTAGCCACACCCTTTTGTGATCATGTGATCCCAGCACTAATGGGTTTTGTAAGCTTTGTCCCATCCTTTGCCCACTATTTTGTGGTTGCACACTTCCGACAAATAAGTTTTGGTGGACATGGGTTAATTCCCATTTGTTGTCCCCCATTGTGTATGGACATGGGTTGATTCCCATTTGTTGTCCTCCATCCGGTGAACCTGGGTTAAAGCCCAATTGTTGTCCTCCGTTTGGTGTAGTAGGTGAGCTCAATGGACATGGGTTGATGCCCATTTGTTGTCCCCCATCCGATGAACCTGGGTTAATGCCCAGTTGTTGTTCAGCATCCGGGTCTAATTGGCTGAGCTCGGTGGACATGGGTTAATGCCCATTTGTCGTCCTCCATCCGGTGAACCTGGGTTAATGCCCAGTTGTTGTTCGTCATCAGGTCCATTAGGTAAACCGGTGGACATGGGTTAATGCCCATTTGTCGTCCCCCGTTGGGTGAACCTGGGTTAATGCCCAGTTGTTGTTCCTCGTTTGGTCTGTTAGGTGAGCTCGGTGGACATGGGTTGATACCCATTTGTCGTCCCCCGTTTGGTGAACCTGGGTTGATGCTTAGTTGTTGTCCCCCAAGTGGCCCAACCTAACCAATCTAAGAATAAGTTGTAACTAGTGCGGCTTTTTAGTAAAGGAGTGTCAATAAGCATTTTACTCACTTATTTACTTTCTTTGCCTTCACTTGTATTGTTGTGCTTGTTTAGCTAACCCTTTCCTCTTTTCTTTTATTTTTTCTACAACTGGAAGCGGCAATGAAGCTGTTGCAGAGGAAGAAGGAAGGCATCAGACAGCAGTAGTGGAATCTGCTGTCAGGGGTCAGCCAGGGCTATTGTTTGCTACCAGGTCTGCCACATTGGGATCATCTGTACTTGCTGAGATGGATGCCTTTTTCCGAGAGTTCGACCGTGTATCAATCAGTTCTCGTCATACTAAGCATTTCTGGATCTTTGATGATGCAAAAGATGACTTCGAAGGCTTCCGAGTGCCACAAGGGGGAATTCGGTTCTTAAAAGCCTTATGAGAGAAGTATGGCAGCTGCTCAGCACATCTTAGGCTTGGTGTGCACGTGGGTAACTCCATGTTGACTCTCCTCTGCTGTGTGCTTGCCCATATGGAGCATACTAGGCTTGAGGATGTTACCGAGGTCCATATCCTTGAGTGGAAGGTCGTGGTTCAAGAGATAACTGGAGAAGGCTTTAAGTTCGGATTCATTCTTGATTATTTGCGGAGACTAGCCCATGATATGTTCAGTAGGAGGATCTTGGCTGAATTGAGGGTGGTGGAGGCTCATGCTGCTGCGTTAAGAGATGCTCTAAATATGGTTGCACCAGACTTGTGGGACTTGGCTTCTGCTAGAGGAGTTTCTGCAGAACCTTATGCTGGATCGGCTCTCTTTGACTTGCTGGCTTGAGCATATCATCCACTGCATTCCTTTTTTTTGTTGCTCTTTTGTAATGTGTTAGCCGTGTATAGGCTTTGACATGAAACTTGGTCTCATTTTGTTTTTTGGTACATATTTGTTAAGTACATTAACTTGTGAACAATGAGACTTAACTTTTGTCACCTTTGCTTGCTTGAATTGCATTATACAAAAAGATTGACATATTTTTGAAGTACAAAAGAAGAGCATTTTAACTCCTATTACTCTTAGCTTAGCACAAAGTGCTCACAAGCTATTTCAAAAGAAGAAAGATACATAATGCAAATCTGCTGGAATGCATCTTACGAGTAATAATGTTTCAGCCACTTTCCATTGATAGGGTCTACTAGGGTGGTTCCATCAGACTTAGACAGCTTGTAGTAACCACTTCCATGTGCCTCTCGGATAATATATGGTCCATCCCAATTAGGGGAGAACTTGGATGGAGATGGGAGGTTTCTCCTTACAAATTCCGCGGCTTTCAAAACCATTTGTCCCTCCACGAAGATTTGGACTCGAAGGGCTTTGCTGTAGACATTAGCCATCTTTTGGTAATTCCTTTGGCTTCTTACTTTAGCTAAATCCCTTGCTTCATCCAATCCTTCTAGATCTGCCATCTGTGCTTCAGCACACATATTAGCATCTACCTCCAACTCAGTCCCTTGCATTACTCGCGGGCTAGGCACAACCAATTTAGTAGGAGAAATAGTATTAGTGCCATAAAAAAATGAGAAAGGTGTAAAGCCTATTGCTGTTTTGGGTGAACTTCGGTATGCCCATAAGACATCTGCCAGGTGGATTCTCCAGTCGTTCCCATAATCAAACACCATTTTGCTCAAGATC
Organism: Fagus crenata; assembly: GCA_014362285.1. Classification (NCBI taxonomy): domain Eukaryota; kingdom Viridiplantae; phylum Streptophyta; class Magnoliopsida; order Fagales; family Fagaceae; genus Fagus; species Fagus crenata. The sequence goes on from BKZX01028238.1 coordinate 67,465, forward strand.
CGTAGCAACATTTTGTTTGTGGCTTCGGCTTGCCCATTACCTTGAGGGTAGTAAGGTGTGGAACGTCGATGCTTGACTCGGTAATGTTCTAGCACTTCCCGCACATCCTTGTTTATAAATGGAGTGCCATTGTTGCTAATGAGCTTGTATGGTATGCCAAAACAAGTGATTATGTGCTCTCGAATAAAATTTGCAACTGCAGCACTTATTGTTTTTCGGAGAGAGATGGCTTCTACCCACTTTGTGAAGTACTCGGTAGCCACAAGAATCCAAATGTAACCACTAGAGGCCGAATTGATAGGGCCAATGAGATCTAGCCCCCAAGTGTGAAATGGCCAAGGTGTAGCCATATTTTGGAGACTAGTTGGGTGAGTATGGATCAAGTTGGCTTGGACTTTGCAAGTATGGCATGTTTTCACAAAATCTGCCACATCCTTCTTCATTGTAGGCCAATAATAACCAAGTGTGAGCAAACATTGGTAGAGTCTCTTCTTTCCTTGATGCTCCCCACATTCTCCCGCATGAATTTCCTTCATAACCATTTGGGATTCCGATAAGTTAAGACATCTAAGTGGCTCTCCATGAAAGCCTTTCCGAAAGAGAGTTCCCCATTCCAAAAAATACAAGAACAAACTTACATAATTGGTTCTTGAAAATGTCATTCATCAAAGCTTGAAATGTGGACGGAGCATTTGTAAGGCCAAAGGGCATGACCAAGAATTCAAAATGGCCATGATGCGTTCTGAAAGCAATCTTTGGGATGTTCGCAGGTCTGACTCTGATCTGGTGGAACCCCGACCTCAGGTCCAACATGGAAAAAAAACGAGCTCCATGTAATACGTCCAACAATTCATTAATGATCGGTATTGGAAAATTATCTTTGATAATGACCTTGTTGAGGGACATATAATTAACACACATGCACCACGTTCCGTCGTGCTTCTTAACCAATATGACTGGAGATGAGAAAGGACTTCGGTTGGGATGAACGATTCCGGAAGAGAGCATCTCAGCTACTTGCCTCTCTATCTCATTTTTTTGGTGGTAGGGGTGTCGGTATGCTTTGGCACAGATTGGGATACTTCCTGGCTGTAGAGGAATTTGATGATCTTGAGTTCTTGTAGGTGGTAAGCCGAAAGGTTCTTTAAAGATATCTTCATAAGTGCTCAAGAGTTGGACTAACTCAGGGTGAAATTTTGCATTGTCATCCAATGCTAACAATTGACCCCACACCCCTTGAGCTGGTTTGCTGACTTCCCTTTTAAATTGCACCATTTGATTTGATATACCCCTCAACACTACATCTTCCCCATTACTAGTGAACCTCATGATTAATTTGGAAAAATCCCATACTATTTCACCCAAAGTCCACAACTAGTGGGTGCCTAGGACCACATCATAGCCCTCCAAAGGTAGAATATAGAAATCAACCTGAGTTATAAAGGAACCTAGTTTGATAGGAATTCTAGAACATTTACCTTTGCTTGTGAGTTTCTCACCTGAGGCCATAGTAACTCGTACCTTCTAGCTTTGAGATGGACGCAAGCCACTGAGTGTCACAAGGGACTCACTAACGAAATTATGTGAGCTTCCTGAATCAAGAAGCACTGTTATGGAAAGTGAATAAATTTGTCCAGCCACCTTCATTGTATCAGGTGCCGAATGTCCACTCATTGCATGGGGTGAAATTCAGGTAACTCATGATCTTCCAATGGCTCTATCTCCATTTCTAAATCTCCATCAGCTTCCTCCATACATGCCTCAATAACAAAGAGTTTTTTTACAGCGGTGTCCCAACACAAACTTGTCGTTGCAATTATAATAAAGTCCCCTATCTCTATGCTCCTTCAACTCGATCAGTGACATTCGATGAACTGCTGGTCTTGGCTTTGAAGAGCCTTCTTCTTTGTTTGCCATTACCAGTCCTTTGGCTGTTGTTGGAACCAAAGAACTTGTTTTCCTTAGTGATTGATTTTGTGCTTCATATAATTGGGCCAAATCGATTGCGGTGGTTAAATCCGCAGGTCTTCCAACCAACACAGTAGCTTTGACATTCTCCTTTAGGCCATTTACAAAACAGCTAACTTGGCGAGTAGGAGCTAAGTATCCCACCTTAGCCAATAGATGCTCAAACTTGGCTTGGTATTCTTTGACTGACCCCACCTATTGAAGCTTTGTGAGCTCTCCAAAGTAGTCGTAGAATTGGATTGGTCCATAACGAGCCAACAACCCATTCCTAAAAATCTCCCAAGTCACAATTTCTGTCTCCTGCTGGAAAAGTTGATACCATAACTATGCCTCTCCTTCCAAGTGAAATGAGGCCAGTGCGACTTGATCCACTGGTGGTGTCTCATGGAACCGAAAAAACGGTTCGGCACGACATAACCAGCTAGTGGGATCTTCCCCATAGTTAAACTTTGGAAAGTCCAATTTCACGCGAGGTGCATAGGATTGGTTGCTTCCATTGGTGTGGGAACCATCCAGGTGACCACCTTGACTGTGTCTGCGTCCCGAGCCGTGAGAAGCTTCCTCTTCCTCATGGTTGGTGGTCATCGTGCTAAGTTTATTGAACACTTTAGAGAGTCTCTCAATGATTTGTTGCTGGTTGGACTAAAGAAAGTTGACAATTTCCTCCAATCTCTCCACATGTTGGTCCATGCATCACTACTTGAGCTTTTCAATAGCTTTGAATGGTTCTCTTATGGATTACTTTATTGGGGGTAAGGGCCTTAGGCAAGGGGATCCACTATCCCCCTACCTATTTGTTATTGCTATTGAGGCTTTCTCAAGGCTCCTTAAGACTAAACTCCGATCTTCAAATTTGTTCAAGTTTCATCCTCTATGGAACTCACTTAAGTTTTGTGGATGATTTGTTGATCTTCCCTGCTGCTGACCTCATTTGATTGTTTTACAAGAACAAGATAGAACCTTATGGTCTTCTTCTCCTAAATTTGATTGTGCTGATACTTGGAATGAAATTAAAGCCAAAAGAAATAAAGTTGAATGGTGGCATATGTTGTGGTTTACAATGGCTATCCCTAGGCATTCTAGTGCCGCAATATTAAGAGAAGCAGTTAGAGAGAACTAAGTGAGAATATTGCATGCTAGGTGTGTGCAGTGAGTGTGTGAGATCAGAGAAAGCCTAGGAGATTTTTCTTTAGCTGTGAGACATACACAAAGGGATTTAGGATTTCTACTAGAGAATTTGTTGAGTGTTAATTCCTTGAGAGAATATTATTGTATTTGATGAGGACCTCAAGTTAGGCATAAACTTGAGAAGAACTATTAATGTAATTGATTTTTATAATAGTGCAGTTATTCGGAGTTTGTCTCGTGGCTCTTTCCTTTCAAGTAGAAAGGGTTTTCCACGTAAATTATTGTATCTTGTGCTTGTTCAATATTTTCGCATCCCATAGGTTTTAGGAATAAGGTTTTATTCCCAACATTATGCTTAGTTTCAGATTTCAAATTTGATTGGTTGGAACTAGTGAATTGGGGTGTTGCTCATCTTAAAGGGAGGGGATTAAGAACCTTGTTATGTAAATTAGCTTGGTGGGCCACTGTTTACCACTTGTGGGACCAGAGAACTGCTGTTATACATGCAAGGAAGATTTACACTGAAGATCAGCTTGTTGGCATTATTAAAAAGGAGATAAAATGGAGAATAGAGAGTAAGAAATGCAAGTGTGGCTCATTGTTGAATCGAACTCACTGCAGTAAATGGGAAATTAACTTTGATTTGATTATTGCTCTTCCATAAAGCCTCTCCCCTTCAAATTTTATCTATTTGAATTGTGTTGCGTTCTGTGATCCTACACCAGACATTGTCTTTTAGATTGATGTGTCTATTTCTTTGTTAGGTCTCGTTAGACTCTGTTAGCATGGGTTTCCATGCCTATTGCATTTTGTTGTATAATGTTGTCTTGTTGTATTCATTAGGAGCTTATTCCTTTGCTTTTACTGCTCAGGTTAGGATTTGCTCCTACTTGTATCATTTGTTTTTAGTGATACCTAAAAACTTACTAATTCATCTAAAAATAAAAAGTCTAGAAGCCATCTCCCTTTTCTCTACAACTCAATAGTGCTATATCTTCTTGATGATGGTTTTTATTTATTTATTTTTATTATTAAACTTGATGATAGTTTTATTTATTTATTTTTTATTAAACTTGATGATAGTTTTATTTATTTATTAAACTTGATGATGCTTACTTAAACGTACAGGAAGTAGCAACACTACTAGTGATGATGGTTCAATTTAAACACTACTACCTGAAGAAGAGAATGGTAAGAAGGAAAGGTTTCATAGCCAAAAGATCTCAGACATGGAGGAGATCTGTGGCATGGGTTGTTGGGAGTTGAAGAAGCACAGTGAAGGAACACATATATCTTTGCTTTGTCCCCACCAAATTTTTCAAAGTTTCTTTTCCCTACCATATTCTTTATTACAACACCAGATAAATCCAATGCCAATGCCAGATTTTTCAGAGTTTCTTTTCCCTACCATCTTCTTTACTTCAATATTTTCTTTAGTACAAGAGGAAGCTTGTCTAGGGACACCATTGGTCACATAGACTTATGTTAAAATTATTGTCACAGTTGTTTTGAATTGTATAAGCATCTTCTTTCTTTTTCTTTTTTGAGATAATTCAGAATTTATCATTGCAAAAGAAACAAAGATACAAAACTACATCAGGAGGACTACAAATTAGTCCAGTACAACAAAACAACCAGAGCAGTTAAACTGCCTTAAAAATAAAAAACTACACTACTTGGTATCCTAAAAACAACACTCCTACAATACCCAACATTACACCTACAACAAGAGATAGACTAGTGTTAGGGCTCATTTTTTGCTGCACCACTTGTCGAGGTTCAATTGGGCATCTTCACTGACCCAGGTTCTAGTTTGGGGAAGTTGAGTCCGCTACTCGCGTCACCATGGTAATGGCTAAGGCTAACGGTGCATCTCTTCTCTGATTCAACCACTCTGTCAACAACAAAAGAAGGATAGACAGTTTCCAGCAACTCATAACAGCAAGAAAAATTATGTAAAGAAAATAATGCATATAGGTAGATTAAGAGTGTAGTAATGGAAGAGAAAGGGACTTCCCGTTTGTGCACTTAGTTGCCATTAAGGGTGATTATCCCATCTACTATTTGTATTTTAGGAGTTGTTGGAGGAATTTTTGTAGCTGCTATATGGGTTTTTGAAGTTGTTGTACATGTATTTCTGAACTGCTAAATGGGTTTTGAGGGTTGCTGTGTATCTATAGGAGCTAATGTATGTATGTAAAAGCTGATGTATATGTGTTGAAGCTGCTGTATGGGTTTTATGAGATGCTGAATGTATTTCTATTTGGTTTTGCTTGGTTTAAGTAATTTTCTCTCTAAGCCATTTTTGGCTGAAGGTGTTGGCTGTCAAAATCCCCTCTACGTGGGATTGTGTTTTTGAGATTATTGAATGGCTTGTGCCATAGTAATAACCTCAAGAATAGGTTCTATTTGCTGGATAATAATAGGAATTGATATATGCAGTGGATTATTAGGGTAATTAGGTTAAACATGGTTTTAACGAAATGGAGAAACATGTTTGGCTAAAAGATAGCTTGCTGACTTCCTTAAAAGGAATGGAGTGTTTTGAAGCTGTTGGATTTGCAATATCCAGCAGTTAAAAAAGTGGTTGTGTTGGTGTTTGTTTCTATCTAGCAAATATACCTTTTATCCAGCAGATTTATTTCCCTATCCAACAGATATATGGACCATTTTAATAATAACTCAAACTTACACATTAGGCTGGCTAGGTGTTCAATAGGCCTCACGGCTATTTCAAGCCTACACACGAGTTTTTTATTGAACCCAAAACCAGCGGGAAATGTCCCTTATGCCCTCCAAATCACGCCTCCTAATTTTCCCCATTTCTTGGCCTTTTTCCACATGTGGGCTTGGATTATGAAGTGTTTTGTTTAATTGGCATGGGCCTTGGTTTATGTTTGGGCTTGCGAAAAATCAGCCTCTAACATTAGCCCCCCTCGCACACATACCATGCAATGGTATGTGTGTGAGCAAACTTTTATTCTACTATCTTAGGGGTATTTTATTTTCATTGGTGGGCCTAGGGTATTGCAATAGAGCAACTCTCAAAGGTGATTTTTTCCAACCAATCCTGTTCTTATTATTATCATATTATATATATATATATATATATATTTTTTTCCGTTACTATCAGATATTTATCCAGCGGTTGTTGTATATTTATTCGGTGGCTATTGTATATTTATCTAACCATTATGAGAATTAACTTATGTAGAAGAGAACAAATAAAAAAGGTTCCAAATTTCGAGCCTTGGATAATCGGCCATGAAAGAGGACCATGGGTGTTATTGGTGCGTGGGATCACCATAACTTTGGTAACTGGGGCTACCATGTTTTTTGTTGGCGCTTGGGATTACCACGTCTTTTGTTTGGTGCGTGTGGTTGCCACGGCTTTTGTTGGTGTGTGGGATTACCACAACTCTTCTTTGGTGCATGGGGTTTACCACGGCTTTATGCGTGTGAGTCTGTCACGACCTTATGTACATATGACTTTTATTTGCGTGTGTCCACGACTTTATGTGCGTACGTTTATCACAGCTTTATGTGTTGGTTTGTACCCAATTGTATATATGTTGGAATGCGGTTTTGTTTGTTTGAGTTTTTCCCTTTATAAATATTTGTAGGCCCACAGCATTGTGCATGTGGTTTTATCCCCATTTATTTATTTGTGGGTCCACAACGTTGTGCGCGTGGGTTTATCTCATTTTTATTTATTTGTGGGCTTAAGGCGTTGCACGCATGAGTCTTTCCCCTTTATTTATTTGTGGGCTCGTAGCGTTGCGCGCGTAAGTTTATCCCATTTTGTATATTTGTGGGCCCGTGGCGTTGTATGCGTGGGTTTATCCCCTTTTCAATATTTGTAGGCCCATGGCGTTGTGCACGTGGGTTTATCCCCTTTTATATATTTGTGGGCCCAAGGCGTTGTGCGCATGGATTTATCCCATCTTAACTAATTGTGGGCCAGCGGCGTTGTGCGTGTGAGTTTATCCCCTTTTATATATTTGTGGGCCCGCGGCATCTGTGCGCGTGGGTTTATCCCCTTTTATATATTTGTGGGCTTGCGGCGTTGTGCTCGTGGGTTTACCCCTTTTGTAAATTTATGAGCCCGTGGCGTTTGTATGCATGGGTTTATCCTCGTTTATTTATTTGTGGGCCAATGACGTTGTTCGTATGGGTTTATTCCCGTTTGTATATTTGTGGGCCCGGGCGTTTGTTCGTGTGGGTTTATCCCCGTTTATTTACTTGTGGACTTGCGATGTGGTGCGCATTCCCATTTTATTTATTTGTAGGCCCGCAGCGTTGTGCGCATGGGTTTATTCTCGTTTATTTATTTGTGTGTCTCAACAACAAGATATTGAAATCAGGAGAATATTGATAGTTTTTATTTATTTTTGTAAATAGAAACTCAAATAATGTCTAATATTTCCAATAGTTTATAAATGAATGTATTTATAAGATAAATATTTTTATGGTGAGCTACATAATACATTTATACTTTTAGCATAATCATAAAAGAGTTGCACATGTTTTGAGAGCCACCAAAGATATATAGCTGCATTTATTCAAGTAAATAAAGTTTTGTTTATTGCTTTTTCATGAGTACGTACTCAGAAAAATATTTAATATTGTAAAGGGTTGTAGATGTATTTTTGGGATCCATACTTTATGTTGTGAGTGGCACTTATAATTTTGGCATAATCATAAAGAGTTGCACATGCTCTATGAGACACCAAAGAAATATAATTTACACATATTCATGAAATATTTATAGAAATATAGTTTTCAAATTTTCCAATAAACGTACATAGAAATATTTCAATAAATATAGTTTGTATATAATTGGGAAAATGTAGTTTTCCTTTTAGAATTTTTTTATTTACTTTTTTACTTTTTTTATTGTACATAGAATATCTTCAAAAATATAATTTGTTTATTTTTCAATTTTTCAATTTTTTTTTCTTGTAGAATACTAATTCTTCATAAAATATTTTCAAATATTTAATTTATGTAAATGTAATTTTCTTGTAGAGTATCAAGTCTATATAGAAATATTGTCGATTCTACGTGGAAATATTTTTAGAAATATAATTTGTAGTTTTCTTTGTTGAACATTGATTCTACATCAAATATCTTCGAATTTACATTGAATACTTTCATAAAAATAGAATATTTTCGAAAGTGAATTTTGTATATATGCAAATAAATGTTATCTTTCTTGTAGAATATTGATTCTACATAGGATATCTTTAGAAATGTAATTTGTATATATGGAAATATTTTCAGAAATATAATCTGTTAGTTGCATACTCTAGTTGGTATGTATATAGTTTCAAAATAAATTATATATATATATATATGGGTTCAAGTTACATCCAGTGTAACTTCAAAAGAGTTACACCTTTTCTAGACTATTGATTTCCAATAGATCTAAGGGTTCAAAATAAATCATTTATTTATTATCCTCTAAGTCAACTCACCTAATTTATAACATTTTTCTCTCTCTCTCTCTCTCTCTCTCTCTCTCTCTCTCTCTCTCTCTCTCTCTCTCTCTCTCTCTCTCTCATTTATAGCATTTATCTCTCTCCTATTTTCTCTCCATTGCTTAGTGCTTACCGAAATTCTCTCCTAACTCTTCTCTCTCCGTTACTTCCTCTTTCTTAGTGACTGACCTCTAGTTCTTCCTCATCCACCATTAAAGAAGCAAGTAAATATATACTTTGGGTTCATAATGGTTTAAATTCTATTACTTTTAGTATTTCTACATCGATGATTTTTTTTTTTTTTTATTCAGTTTTGTTAAGTTTTCTTCCAATTCCTTTAAGTTATTTGGTTTCTGGTTTTTGACAAAGGATATAAGAACATAGAAATTATGAAAAAAAAATAGAAAGGAAGTGATCTGAGTAGAGGAAGAAATTAAGGATTAAAAAAAAAACATTTTTTTTTAATGAATTAGAACCCGTCATCTTCTTCTTCCTTTTCTTTTTGGCTGTTTAATTCAAATATGTATATATATATATATATATGTTTTTTGTTTTTAATCAACTGTAATAGTCAGTGTAACAACCCAAGGAAAGTGTTAGCCACATCTACGTTTATACCCTAAAAGGACTAGTTAAATTACAATTGGGGCTCCTTGCAATTGTTAATAAAATCTAATTCGACCCAATATATGCCCGATGTGGAACTCAGCGCACACACACTTATTAGAATTTGGGGCATCACAATCTCTCCCACTTAAATCCCTAACGTCCTTGTTAGGGCCCATATGTCCTAGCCCACACGGGATTACTGGGTTGGCTTACCATTTGTAACAACCTAAGGAAAGCGCTAGCCACATCTACGCTTATACCTCAAAAGGACTAGTCAAATTACAATTGGGGCTCCTTACAATTGTTAATAAAGCCCAATTCGGCCTAGTATATACCCAATATGGAACTCAGCGCACACACACTTATCAGAATTTGGGGCATCACAGTCAGAAAGCCTTCGTCAAGGGAATTTTTATCCTTGCAAAGCTTTAAGAAACCAGGGACTTAAACGACCTAAAAGAAAAAGAAGAAAACATTGAAGGCTTACTTGGATCTATAGCAAATTCTTTTTATGGTTAGAGGGACGTGAGAGAGAAAAGTTTGAGGGAGAGAAAGCTATAAACTAGGAGGAGATAAGGGAAGAGAGAAAAAAATGCTATAAATGAGAGAGACAAAAAAAAAAAGGCTATAAATTAGATTAGCTGACTTGGAGGATAATAAATGAATGATTTATTTTGAACCTTTAGATCTATTGGAAATCAATGGTCTAAAAAATGTGTAACTCTTTTGAAGTTATACTTGGTGTAACTTGAACCCATCTCATATATATATATATATATATATATTATTCTCATACAATGTCGAGAAATGTTTTTCAAACACTATTTGATAAAAAGTGAAACACCTGCTTTTATTTAACAAGTTAGTTATCTATTTAAAAAATATCATACTTGGAATGTGTATTGTACTCAATATAATGACACTATCTTGAATATTTTTTTTTAATTACAAAAGTTTATGTTTTCATTTGGTTATCTTGTTGTTGTAAAAAATTGTAAGTTTGTAGTATATTGTATGATAATGAGTTTTGTTTTTAGCCCCCAGCAGCTTAAAAAACATTACTGTAAAGAAATGTATTAGGCAATATGCCACATATCAGAGTTAAAGAATATATTTGGGTATTGGTGAAAGATATCGGACACAAATTTAATTAGCCTCTAGGAGCCAACTAAAGTTAACTTGTCCTTATATGATATATATTTTGTGAATTATATATATATATATTTTAGATTGATGAAAAAGCCCCCGAGTAGCCGTTTAGAGTTAGGTAGCAAAATAAGACTAGATTTCCTTTATATAATATAATTTTTTTTTTTTTTTTTTTAATTTTAATAAGATTGGTGAAAAAGCCCCCAAGTAGCTGTCTAGGATTGCCTTTACATAATATAAATTTCATATATAATTATTATTTTTAATATATCATAGGATTGATGAAAAAGGCTGCCAAGTACCCATCTAGGGCTAGGAAGCAAAATAAGGCTTCGTTCGCCTTTGAATTTCATAAAGTAACTTTCTTATGAGTGACATATCTCTAGCTAGATCGAAGCTCATTGAAATTCAAGCTTGTCTAGATGATAAAATTTGTGCATAGTTCTTGAATATATGCATTAGAGGATTTATGAACGTATAGATATGTCAAGGGCCATAAATATGCAATGGGGAATCCATAAACATTGCATGGGAAATATGTTTGAGCAGAATCGGGGGTCAAACAGCCCATCTGCTCTGGTTGCTTCCAAACTAATTGCAAGGAATAGTGGTTCAGTTGGGATTGAACTGAGGATAAGTGGCTCTCTCTCCCAAGCTGCTGCTCTTTCCAGCTTTTCTGGCAATGTTTCAAAAGATGCGGACCGAAGGAACCTCTTTTCTTCTTTCAGCATTCTTTCTTTTCAAATATTTCAACAATTTTTTTTTTTTCAAAATATGTCAGACCACATTCTCATCTTTCAAATCTCTTTTCTTTTTTCAAGACAGAGCACCCCACGCCACTTTGTTGGTTTCCTTCCCCAGTTTTTCTTTTTTGAATGTGGACTACAGCACCTGCCGCTTTTATTTCTCTTTTCTCTCAAAGACACCGAAAATCCATGCCAACTCTTCACAGCACCATTCAGCTGCCTTCCTTCTCTCTCTCTCTCTCTCTCTCTCTCCCTCTCTCTCTCTCTTTGGAAACGTGAGGCTTCACGCTTCTGGGCCAAACTTGTTAAAAAAAATGTTTTTTTTTTTTTTGATCAAATATAATTCTTCTTAAGTTTATTTAAAAAATGGACTAATTCAAAATCGTCTTTTTCAAAGATAATTTTTTTTTGTAAAAATCGTTTTTGAAAAAGACGACTTCTGATTCAAAATCGTCTTTGTCCAAATTTTTCTTAAATTTAAAAAACAGGTTAGTTAAAATTTTTTGAAATCAGACGTGAAAGTTGTCTTTACAAAAGACGACTTCTGACCAAATTTTTCTTAAATTTAAAAAACCCATGAAAGTTTTTTTTTTCGTAAAAACGACTTTTAGATAAATTTATTTTGAAATCAGATGTGAAATTTGTCTTTACAAAAGACGGCTTTTGATCAAATTTTTCTTAAATTTAAAAAACACGTAAAAGTCATATTTTGTAACAATAAAAAATCGTCTTTTTCAAAAACGATTTTCACGAGAAAAATCGTCTTTGAAAAAGACGATTTTGAATCAGTCCATTTTTCAAATAAATATCATAAGAGTCATGTTTGACCCAAAAACATAAAAGAAAAGCATTTTTTAGCAAGTTTGGCCCACACCTCTGCCTTCCACATATTTTCTTTTTCCCTTTCTCAAACACACGCCCGCCTTCACTCTTTCTTCTTCAATATACTAGCTAGGCTTACACATGCAAGACATGTGTTATCCATTGTATTAGATAATATGATTGGTTATGTAATTTTTAATATATATTAAAGATGATATCAATGATCATGTGCAATTTTCTGTGAAGAAATCTTTGGAACATGTGGATTAATAGAAATAAAATGAAAATCATGGAGGAAGATCATGGAGGTTGACATAAAGTAAAACTTCTTTTTCAACACAGCTAATGCTACCAAAATTTAAAATTTAAATAGTCATAGTAAGAACTAAGTATAATATAAAAATTGTAGTTAATCAAAGTTACATAATTAATAATAAAAGATAATATATATTATAATATATACATCCCAAAAACTATAAAAGACCATAAAAATTATAAGTCTACAAAGTAGAGTGAGTAGATATGGTGTACAAAAAAACATATTTCAAATAATAGAGAGAGAAGAATAAAAAATATACACATATATTACCACTGAATTTTGAGCAAATGTTTTTCAAAATATAATACTGGTCATCGTGTTTATGTTCTCTTCAATTTAGTTTATTAATATAGTGGTAACAGGTAACACAAGAATGCAAAAGACTTGGACTTTGCCATTCATATGTGAATCCTTCACCAACCCCACATGCATATATCCATATAGACAGCCCAAGAAAATCACATTTCAATTACTCTTAAAACTCAAAAGCATCAATTTCAGGCCGTTTTTGCAAAATAATGCATATTATAATATTATTTTGCTAAATGTTTCTTAGTCGAAATAAATTTGAAAAATAGACTTTGTATTTTACAAACAGAAGATTGACATCAATCTTGTGTTTGTAAAATACAAGATTGGTAAAACTGCTATTCCAACGTAACGAGACCTTGACTTTCTCTCTTTCACTTTCAACTTTTCTCTCTCTCTTTTGTCACTTTCACATTTCACTTTTTACTATTACCCGTTTTGTCTCTTTCTCTCTGTCACTTTCACGTTTTCTCTCTCTCTCTCTCACTTTCACCCCAGCCAGGCACCCTCCCCGTGCCACCAGCCCCTCCCCGTGCCACCAGCCCCAGCGCCACCAGCAACCGCGCCACCACCCTTCAGTTGAGCTTTTGGAAAGCCATTTCCTGTGTCTTAAGTCAAAGAATGAGATTTTAATCTCT
>BKZX01028240.1:0-19995 GCA_014362285.1 Fagus crenata
AGCACATTCTTTGATGATTTCTTCCATAGTAGCTTGGATTTCAGGGGTTTTAGTTAAACCGACAACTATCTTTTGAAACAAGGTTCTCGCTTCATTATCTGATAAAACTCCAACTTGGAATTCCTTTTGGGTATTCATATCATTGCGTAGTACATTATGAAATCTAGACGTCAACAAAATTTTGCATCCCATCTTATCATTTCCAAACGGAATTCCAAGAGCCTCTAAGTCTAAGGCCTTCCAAATGTCATCTATAACAATAAGGATCTTTTCTTGCTGCAATCGCTTGTGTAGTTGATCTGCTCTTACAAATTTATCCTCCACATTAAATTCTAGACCTAATTGGTCTGCAATTTCTCTTTGAATCTTTTTCCAAGTTTGGATCTTGGGATACAACTACAAAAGGGTACTTATCGAACAACTTGTCCCCCTGAGCTTGTGCTACAACTTCTTTGACTAGCATGGTTTTTCCCATGCCACCAGTCCTGTAAACCCCAATCTTATTGATATTAGGATCTTTCAATGCCTCTAGAACTCCAATTAATGCCATCCTTCTCGATTCAAAGGCCTCATACCCTCTATTAAGTGTTGTGATCCCTACTGCTTGTATAGGCTCACGATAGCCAACTCTATCAAACTTGCCCTTCCCCTTGCTTTCCTCGACTTTCGATTTCATCTCAACTGCTCTCTTGCTCAATCGATAACGAGACTTTAAATTAGGACACCAGCCATTGCAACACATTATCTTTGCTTGTCCATTATCTCCAAAGATTTTCTCTGCCTCTACTGTGATCCCATCAGAATCACTAAGCCATTTCTGAACATCAGTATATATTTCCTTTACATTTCTTTTAGCAGCCTCGACGTCCTGCTTCACCCTATCTTTGGCCTTCTGCAGCTCCTGAACTTGGGTTTTGAGATTATCAAGGTTACTTTTATAGTGAATAAGATAATTCAACTGACGAACAATAGCTGCAAGTGCGCAGTCGAAAATTTGATCACCAATCTTCTCTAAATAATTCATTCTTGCAACTGGTGGCTGTCTAGCAAATAGACGCAAAGAAAAACCCAGTAAGAAGATAATGACAAAAACAACAGTGCAATCAAATCAAAGGACAAAATAAATAAATAAAACATACCTTAAGGTATTAATGGAGATAGTTAGTGTTCAATTGTCTTCACGTGGACGGTGGATTGTGTTGCAATATAAGAAACCTGAAATGAGAAATTAAAAATTAAAAAATAAAAAATAATTTAAAATTATGATATATTTTTTTAGCAATGATTTCTAGGATTTATAGAATGTGGCAGGTTAAAATAAACTATGAAAAAATGGATTATTTCCCATAAGAGATTCGATGCATCTATAGATCTACTTCATCAATTTAAAGCTAACATAGTGATAGTATATGGAGGGAAACAATAATATGGTGGTGCATTTTTCATATCAAAATTTGTTATTTACACTTCGCTCACTTTTAATTAATTATTACTTTTATGGACATACTCCTATATAGTTGTCAAAATGAGCATCTTTTTGTTGTACCTAAGTTTTACCTTTTAATTAAAATCATGTAAAACATATGAACATTCTATCAAATTAAACAACAAAAATTATTGATATACATGTATGAAAGAAATTTTCAATAAACTTAAGATAATCAAATGATTTTCTATGTTATCATCAATTATGTAATAATCTTAACATATCTAACTAAATATGTCAAATAAAAATATATTAAAAAAATCCACGATTTACTAAATGATCATGTAATTTTCAAGTAATCAAGTAGCAACACATAAATAATTTACACATAACTAATTTACAGCTAGTCAATAACCTGTGCAACGCACAGGATTTAACATAATATGACTTTTTCTCTCTTTTATTTTTTGTTTAAATATGAAAATTGATAATTATGATAATTATTTAAAAACACTTATTATTATTGCGTATATATATATAGAATATAATCTAGTATTAGACATTTATTATGATTATGTTTGTATATATAGAATAATATATTCTTTCTATTAAGGAAAATATATATTAAAATAATGAGGCTTAAAATTGTGATAATTATTAAAAGTTTATATGTTGCAATATTATGAGGTCAACCAAAAGTAAAAAAAACTTTGATTTTACATTATAGTATAGAATCATTTTGAAATTGATCACAGCCAAAATATGAAGAACAAATATAAACAATAATGACAAAGTTAAAAAAGATTAACTTCTATCCCGTAGATGGCTCTTCCTTTTTTCTTCGAACATAAACAAAAAACAATGGTGGAAAAATGATTTGAATGTAGGAAGGAGCATATAGAAAAAAATGGATGCAAAGAAAAGCTGTTGTTTATGTAGGTAACGCATAAAAGATGTTTAGAAATCCCAAAAAGCCTAAACTATTCATCAATTCAAATTGATTCACATGATACCCTAAATGAATTGTATGATTCAAGAGCCTTTTCACAAAACCCAAATTAATGGAAATTTCTTAAAACTGACTTTATTCATAATTGACTAAATGTAAGCATAGTATCTTTTATTCTAAATTATGAACATACGAAGCAAGTACTTAATTAGTGAGCTTCATTTTAAGAACAAAGAAGATATAATGTTCTATATTGATAGCAGTTGAGGGTTGTTTTTACGGTGAGCCTAACTCGAAAAGGTCAAGAAAAAGTCTAAACAAATGCCCTAATTTACCAAGCCCAACTCATTCGATCCAGCAGCTTCTAAAAGTCCTCTCTACATTAGCAAAGCACTCAATGCTAACATATAAAAAATGATTACACGTTGATAACTTCAAACAAAAGAAGATGGACCTATCAATGGCTTCACCTAAGCTCATATGCTAGCCTACTAAACCAAGCTCATTCAGTCAAGCTTAACCTAAGCACGACAGATGATGAAATGGACGACACTCAAGGGAAGTAAGGATTGGATGGTTGGGGGTGTGAGAAACTTCTCTTTTGATGCACTCTTTCCTTCTTGCAAGGGTCAACTTAGGGATCTCATTGCCCAAGAAAAAGGTGTGCTAGCCAGATGCATGTAATGTTTCTGGCTGAACAACCTTACTCTCCTTTAGTTTCCTTTTTAGCTAAAAGAGGAATGACCATGAAATGCTCCACATATGACACAGATGACCCAAAACAACCTTCATAGAAAAACCCACAAACGAGACAGCAACCATCTTTCTCTTTGGGATAAAACTAAACCAAACAACCAAATGAGCTTTCCAAATCCATGAAAGATGAGCATCATCTCTAGAAAATGGTGTGTGGATTCTGCCAAAAACACTAGGCATGACACCGATAGGCCATGAGAAAAGGGATGTGGGCTTTCCAATGAGATGACAGATTTTTTCTCTATAAAAGTAAGGCAAGGGAACAATAGTCGTACAACACAACAACATAGTACAACAATAAACCACTAGTAAAAGGCCATAGCTACAAACCTTGGAAGCTCTAGATCTAAAATCTCTTTCTTTAGATCTATCCCAAAACCCATAAAAGAATTCTACAAAGGATGGAAACTCATTACATGCACTGGTTTCTCTCTCTCTCTCTCTCTCTCTCTCTCTCTCTCTCTCCTATCCAAATTTGTCTTTCTTTGAGTTTTGGTTTTATTCTTTAGAAGTTACTTGCTGCATTTTGTTAAATCTCATGACCTCTTTGCTGAATGGAAATGGGGAAGATCACCTATTTGAAAATCATATCTCCTTGAGTATTTAGCATATTCTATTTTGCTATTTAGAATATTCTCTTTTGTTACTTAGCATATTAACTTTTTATTTGGCACATTTTGTTTTGTTATTTAATATAATCTATTTTCCTTTAAGTTTGTTTTGTTTTAATATCATAAGTTGCATATTGTTCACAGCCCCTTCTGTGGATGAACGATGCTGCTAAACAAGTAACACCCCTCACAACTAGACCAAATTGAAGTTGAATGAAAAAAAAAGGAAGATTGTTATTATTCATCATATTTCATCATGTACTCTATATTGGCTTCTTTGCACGCGCTGCTATTGGGCTTTCCTTTGATTTGTGCAAATCCATTTATCCTTAAGTGACATTGGATTACTGGATTGAACATATATTGCACTAAGAGCCACTAGGCATTGAGTTGATCTAGCATGAGTGCTAGGCTTTACCCTCATTCCTTGAACCTAGGTCTAGTAGAGCAACCAATCAAGCTCTAACATGTAACTGATTCACAAAAAGATCCCCAACTTAAATGGTCACTCCATAGGGGAGTCAAGCAGCAGTTCCAATCCATATGATGTCTCCCAAATCCAAAAGCATAAGGGGAAAAGGTACTTTCAACATCAACATATCATCTCACAGTCAATCTCAACCCCTAGCTAATAATGTTGTCTATCAACAAAAACAAAAACTTGTGGCAGATTTGAGGGCTACGGAACCTTAAATCACTTTGCTCTACAATTTTCTTCGCAGCATGCAACAAACTCAACATAAATTGGCAGAAGCTGTTCAATAATGAAAGAAACAAGTCATCCAAATAACACTCTTGGATAGTAGCAGCAGTAGCAAGACAAAGTTTAGCAAGACAGACTTCAGCCAGACAAGGTTCGACAAGAAAGGGTTCAGCACTAAATGACCCTTCCTCTGCTGAACTGACCACTCAACAATCAATTATTGTTTCGGACATTACTTCCTTCAAGAGAAGCTAGAAAAGCTCCTAAAAATCCATGTTATGCCATCTAAAAACCCCCTTACTCAGTTCTAATACTCAGCAAGTTTTATCCAAAGAATATGCAACTCCTACATTCACCAAATATCTTGATGCCATGGGAAAATTTATTTTTTTCCTCCAAATACTGTCATGATGATGAAAATACCACCCTCATTGTCCACCACAACACCAAGTGAAATCCAAGTGAAGGCTTACTTGAGAACATTTAACAGCTCCATGATATCACTTTTTATTGTTATGCTACCACAAAAAGCTTAAAGGACAATGATAACAATCAAGCCTCATACCACTAACAAGCTTAAATTTAGAAAAGAAAAGTACTCCCCAATCTCTTGTCATGAATGCCAATGGCAACAAAAAGTGAAAAAGAACAAATGAATGATAATTTGAGAAGTATTTATGCATTCCTTACACCAATGAAGAGATGAACGTGATCGTGTATGAATGGGTAGCTAACAAAGTTACATCATTCGAGTGACTGATGAGGAATCACTTATAGTTTTGTAGATTCCAGCTTAATGTCCATCAAGCTATCGTTGACTGTGTTGCACCTCACTAAGAAAAATTTCCGAAAATTCAAAGATGGCACCCTTGATTCTGTCTCAAGGACAACATGAGTTATGCGGAACCAATTTCCTCAGCATAAGAAAGGAAAATCCATACTCTTACCGTTCTACCATTGAATCAGTCCTACTACCACGGAATCTTATCCACTACTACTAAATCAAATATGGGATCATCCAGTGCCCTACTTGACAGCCATGATGAATGATGTTGACATTCATTTAACTTTGATCAACACTAAATCCTCACTCAAGCTTATTCCATTTGGCACCCTCTAAGCCACAAGATCCCCTTGCCAAGCAAATACTCAAGTCACCCATGGAGGATTTTGGATTAAGAGGGATTGGTGACTAATGAAGAAATGTTTGGATTGGATCCAGACAAGTAATTCATGCTCTAAGAAAGGTTCATGATACCAGGGCTAAAATCTTGTTCAGTAGCTGTCCTCGAATATTCGTTTCTGTTGAATAGTCAAAAAGCATTTTTAAAGTCTGCCATAAATCTCAAGCATGCTACACCAAGTGTCAAACAGAATTCAATTGAAACCATCTACTGCAATCCAACAGCAACATCTATTACAGTTTAGTGGTAACACCATATGCCGCAACTCAATAATGATTCTATTTGCTATTGTTCATAAATAACACCATTTTCCGCAGTTTGGCAACAACAACATCTATCGCAACTCAACAATATTTGTCCTAACTCAGTAGCAACACTATTTGGTATATTCCATTCGTAACATTTTCTATCAACATTCTCTACTGTAGTTTAGCAACTTTACAATTGGTACGGTTCAATGACATCACATGACATAGTTCAAGATTTCTATTATTTTCCGCAACTCAACAACTATTTCATCTTGGGATACAACAACAATGTAAGCTCTCATAGTTCAGTCGCAACATTATCTATCGTGGTTTAGTAGTTGTATCAACTGTTGCAATTCAATAGCTATGTAATTTACTAAAGCTAAGAAACAGTGTGTTTGCCATAGTTCAACGACATCATCTGTTGCTAATCATTAGTTGCATCATCAAGTGCAACTCAGTGGTTAACTCATTTGCCATGGCTCGATCACTCATCAAGGCTCACTACCAAACCATTCAGCAATTTGGTTAGGCTCACTGCTGAACCATTTAGCAACACTAATTACTGGATCATTCAATGGATGCATCATTTTCATAATGGCTACACAGATGGCCTTTACCAAGCCCAACTCATTGGGGTCAATTGGCTTCTAAAAGGCCCTATTCACATTAACAAAGCACTCAATGCTGACATATAAAAAAGGAATCCAAGCTAACAACTTCAGACAAAAGAAAAGGAACCTGTCAATAGGGTCACCTAAGCTCATTTGTTACCTTAATGAACTAAGCTCATTTAGTTGAGCTTAACCTAAGCACAACAGACGATGAAATGGATAACACTCAAGAGAGGTAAGGTTTGGATGGTTGAGGGTGTGAGGAACTTCTCTTTTGATGTAATATTTCTTTCTTGGCAAGGGCCAACTTAGGGATCTCATTGCCCAAGAAGGATGTGTGTCAAGTAGGTGCATGTAGTGTTTCTAGATGAACAATCTTTGTCTCCTTCACTTTCCTTCTTAGCCAAAAGTGGAATGACCATTAAATGTTCCACCTCGAACATAGTTGTCCCAAGGAAGCCTTCATATAAAAACCCACAAACTAGACAACAACCATATTCCTCTTTGGGATAAAACTAAACCAAACAACCAAATGAGCTTAAATCCGTGAAAGAGGGCCATCATCTCTAGAAAATGGTGTGTGGTTTTTGCCTAAGACACTGGGCATGACACCACTAGACCATGAGAAAGGGGGTCATCGCTTTCAAAGGAGATGAGGGATTTTTTCTTTATAAATGGAGGGGAAAGGAACAACAGTACAACACAACATCACAATACAACAATAAACCACCAATAAAAAGCCATGGCTACAAACCTTGGAAGCTCAAGATCTAATCTTCTTTTAGATCTATCCTAAAACCCACAAGATTTCTATAAAGGATGGAAACCCATTACATGCACTCATTTCTCTCTCTCCCTCCCTCCAAATCTGTCTTTATTTGAGTTTTGGTTTTATTCTTTAGAAGATATATATTCCATTTTGTTAAATGTCTCACGACCTCTTTGTGGCTTAATCGAGTTGTAGCTTAATGGAAAAAAATGGAAGATTGTCTATTTAAAAAGCATATCTCCTTGAGTATTTTGCAAATTCTATTTTTCTATTTAGAATATTCTCTTTTGCTACTTAGCATATTCTCTTTTTCTATTTACCGTAATATATTTTCCTCTAACAAGTGGTTGGTCAGTGAAAAAACCCCAAGAATGGCTTCAGAGGAACCAAAGGGGCACAAAAGATGACACAATGGCAGGGTGTTTGAACAGCTAAACCTTAGCCCAAGAACTTCTAACGGCCAAATAATCAAGATTTCGGAGGTCCAAGTTAAGTCAAATATAGAGAAAAGGACAGGTTTATCTAATCTTCGAGATAAGTGATCAGTTGCTATCCTGAGATGTTGTTTGAGGCTACAATGGGTGTGAAATGATCCATACAAGAAAACCCATATCAACCTAGCAAGATATTATCCACTTTGGTGTGAAGCCTCATGGTTTTGAACCAAGCAATCCTCTTGCAGGGTTATGAAGCATCTCCCCTTATGAACCAAGCAAGGGACACTCATTTAAGTGATGCGGAAATTTGGGCTAACATGCCTCATTTAATGTAACACCTAGGAATTTAAACAAATTGTTAAGTTATTTAGGGGTTTTTTTTTTTTTTTTTAGAAACTCTAGACAAAGATATTTTTATTATGTGGTCAAACATTTTCCTATCAAATGCCCATTTGGTTCTATCTCCTCCAAGATCCCCATTTTCTTTCTCTACCCATTCCTCTTTACTCCCTCATCCTCACCCACTTGGTTAGCCACCCTAACACGATCCCCACTAATGAGCACCATCTCTGGTCATCACCTACCTCCCTATAATCATTGTTTTCTAGCCAGCTCATCGAAAATCTCTTCAAAGCCTTTAGATTCTTATGCCATGAAACTAAAGGTAAAAATCAAACTTTCCTCCCAATTTCTTCTATGAGATCCTTTGGGTTTTTTATGATGTATTATGGTGGATACTTAAAAAGATTTTCTGACATAATGAAAGATTGGGAGGGTTAGATGGATTTTGGTAGAAATGATTTTGTAAAATCAGAATTTTCCATATCATTTAGGGATTTTGAAACTTGGTTGTGTAGGATGATGGCTGAATCTTTGTTTAGGCTTTATTTTGTTGAAAGAAACAACTATCAAAGTTGTGGGTTTTTCTTTGGTTGGGTTACTAGTTGAATATTTTGATGATAATCTTAAGATTTGTACTTTAGATTTATTTGAGTGATTGACTGAGTACTTTTGATTGCTAGTTGTATACTATGGGGTGTGTCAGATAAAAGAATTTGACGGGGAGTTTGAGGAACATGGGGACGTGTCTGTAAGTAACAACTAGAGACTAGAGATTAATTTATGTTTTGTGTAAAACTTCTATTTTATACTGGATGTTTCCTTGAGGTTGGTATAAAAACCCTCAGAGTGTTTTCGCCTTTGGATAGGTTTCCATTGGTTTTTCACTTCATGACCAAATTTTGTGTTCCATATGTTTGTGCTTGATTTGGTTTAGTGCATGTGTTTTAGTTGTGGTTAACTAGCCTTAAGCTTAATTTATACTCTATAAATAATTAATTGTTCATATTTGGATTATTGGGTAAATTAATTGTTTTGGCAATAACTTCAACCAACAGGGTCTAAATCTAAACTTTCAATAAGCATGGTAAAGAAAAATTAGAAAAAGGTATGTAAGGGCAAACACCAAAGAAAAATCAACTAAATCTAAACATATCTAGTGACTTCTAGACTGTAAGTGCATAAAGTGATCATGTCACAAAAAAAATATGATCCAAGATTCGGAGTCAAACCGGCATACTAATACCAAGAATGTGTTAGGTATTAACATAAACGACCAAAAAGAAGTATAAATTCTCCATAATATTAACATAGTTTATCTAGGATATTAATTTGGGGCAGGGTACCACAGATCAAACCAGAACATGTTACAATCTCACGTACTTTATTTCTCTCTTGAAAGGATGGTTTTCTTTACAATATGGTTGTGTTATTTGGTGATGTGATGTAACCCTTGAGAGAGAGAAAACTATTCCTATGGTTATGACTCTCCATGGTAAGTTCTATGCTTATCTATAATTAAGGGGGGATGTGAGATAATTCAAGCAACTCCATCATCTTTCCAAATATTCCTTCATATGTTATCATCACCCTAATAGCATTATCATCCTTTTTTGAAAATCCTATCCCATCCAACCCATCCCTCACCTACTCCAAGAATGTCCCTAGTGTGATCTTTGAGATCATAACAAGGAAGGCTCTCAATTGGTCCACCAATGTATCAAATTACAATTATCATCAAGCTATAGTATTTCTCTCCTAAGAACTCTTGCAAATCACAGTGGGTGGTAGCCTATTAATTGGAGATATTGCCATACGACAACAACATTACAAAATTGGAGAGAATTATTTGCAAGATTTCTTGATCAATGCCTCACTCATTGTGACAAATTCTAACCCTAATGTATGGGATATAAAGCATGTGCATGAAACCATCCTAAACATGCTTGAGAGTGAATTGAGAAGATTCAAATTTGTGGGAGAATCATTTAAGATAGACCCCAATAAAGATAGCATTGGCACAAAAAACAAGACCAACATACTTGCAAAGAATAACGCAACTGTCAATGTCAGTCAACCCATTAGGCTTTAGGCTCTAGCCCATTGTATTCACTTGCATAATACACTTACTTGTACAACACTCTCATTTCCTTTACAACACTCTCATGTCTTCCTCTATAAAGGCATTGTATTGTATGATTCAATACTTTGATACCAATAGAATTGATTCCCAAATCTAACATGGTATCAGAGCCATTACTCTGACCTTTCGGTGTTCTAGGTATCTGCAATCCTTTCTTTCTTGGCGTCCTTTAGCTACTTGTCCCTTCTCCAGTCTAACTCTGCCATTGTTTGACATCTCGGGTAGTTCTCCGCCACCACCGTCAAAAGTCACTCCACGTTTAAAAGACCACTGCCATCATTGGAGCTCCAGTATTCGAGTCCCCTATCACCACCTTACCAAACACACCACCGAGAAGATCTTGCAACGATCTATACATCACTGCCAGAATCGTTTTCATCGGTGCCCACACGCACCACCATAAGTTTCGGCAGGTGGCTCCACATGTCACACGTGTTATAGGTGCCAATATCACTGCCTTTCCACACTCCACACAAACGACACATTTGTACGCGTGTCCATACACCAAACAGAGCCTTTCTACTTGAGTCTTGCCACTTGCCAACTTCACGCCTCGCCATGTCAGCCCTAGGCCACCTCACTGACACGTCATCACACCACATCAACTTAGACCAATCCAAACATGTATCTGAACCGACCACTTCGTTTACTTTACACCCAAACCAACTGTATATTTGATCTACATTGATCGAAAGGTTGACCAATGTTGACTTTGACTCTAGTGTTGACCTTTTTACAGTCCAGGTGTTTTCTACTCATTTTTTTATGCTGATTCCTTTTTTTGCGGTCTCTTTTTACATATCTTGTATCTAAATGGCTCAAAATTAGGTTTCTCACCTCATTAATGTCATTTTGGATGGTCAAAATTATCTTGTTTGGACTCATTCTATGCACAACTTTCTTAAAGGTAAACAATTGTGGCTCTATGTCACTGTTAAGTTGAAGAAACTAGTCAAGGGTGCCTCTGAAAGTGATGATCTCTTCCAAATCCGTTTGTTGATTGGGACATCAACAGTCATCAAATTCTTACTTGGCTATGCAATACCTCCATATCCCCTATCTCTAATCTGCTCTGTAGCTTTGATGATGCAAAGTCTACCTAGGATATGCTAACCAAATGTTGTTTAACACCTCATGGTTGAATAATATCAAATCAAGTAAGAACCTTTCCATTCTATCAACGATTTCTTTGCTCATCTCTAATTCATTTAAGAACAAATCGATCTTTCTAATCCAAGTTGGGATACTCACACTGATGCAGTCAAATATGCTACCTATCGAGATCAACTTCGTCTCTATCAGTTTTTGATGGGTTTGCTTGATGATTACGATCCTATTCATGGTTAACTGCTCCACAATCTCCTCCTCTTTCTCTTGATACAGCTCTCAATGAGCTAGTTCGTGAGGTGACTCTTCTACAAATCTTGCAAGTTCAGAAAAAGCTCACTGTTATAGCTACTTCACCACCTCTTGCACACTCTTAGTATTCTAGATCTGACAAATCTGGCTCCACTGCTCGCCGTTAAAACTGGCAATCTAACAAATTCTGTCACTAATGCAAGAAACATGGACACACTATTAAGACTTGTCATCCCCGCAACAAGTCAGCAGCTTCTACCGCTTCTATTACCTATTCAGAAACTGATCAGACACCAGATCTTGTCCCAATTGAGTCCTCTGGATCCACCTTCATAGTTTCCACGAGTGACTTGGAGAATTTCATCACTCCGGTTCTAATTT
Source organism: Fagus crenata (assembly GCA_014362285.1). Taxonomy (NCBI): domain Eukaryota; kingdom Viridiplantae; phylum Streptophyta; class Magnoliopsida; order Fagales; family Fagaceae; genus Fagus; species Fagus crenata. The sequence continues at coordinate 11,920 of BKZX01028240.1, forward strand.
GGTCTAGTAATGCATCATCTTCCTCTGCTCTTTCTGTCTTGCCTGCTAAGTCTTCCTCTTAGCTTCTTAACTTTTCTTGTTCAATCACATGACACCTTACCCATCATTTTTCTCTCACAATAGTTCTGCATGTCATACATAGACTATTCACACAATTGATGGCTCCACTATGCCTGTTCATAGTGTAGGCACCATCTCTACCTCCAAACTCTCGATTCCTAAGGTGTTCCATGTGCCTAAACTCTCTTATAATTTACATTTTATGGGTCAATTGATTGAACTTGGATATCGTATCATTCTTGATTCTTTAGTTATATTGTGAAGGGATCCTAAGACGAGGCAGGAAGTTGGGACCTGCCATAAAATTGGGTGTCTTTTCAAAATGTCCAATCCTCAACTTCCCATTATTGATGTTTCCACTGTTACCTTATCTTCACCTTCCTTATCACTTTGGCACTCCCGGCTCGGGCACGTACCCTCCTCCCGGGTTCAACAACTAGCATCTAGGGTTTATTGGGTCTAGTGTCTAAGGAAAATTTTGATTAAGCTTCATGGAAGTTAGTAAAACAACTAGCTTTGCCTTTTCATAATATTGAGTCAATGTCTACTGATATTTTTTATTTAGTTCATTCTAATATTTGGGGACCTTCTCCCGTCAATAGTATTAAGATCTTGCCATTCTGTTGTGTTTATTGATGATTTTTCTAGTTATAGTTGGATTTTTCTTCTAATTTCTCATGATGAATATTAATATCTATTGTAACTTTTCAAAGATGGTTAAAACTCAATTCTTTAAACACATCAAAGGTTTTTTGGTTTGGCAATGCACGTGAATATACCGGACATGCCTTCGAAAATATTATGCATTCACATGGCACAATTCATCCTGTCCAGGCACCTCCCAATAGAATGAGAGCTGAATGGAAGTTTTGACACATTCTTGATACTGTTTGTGCTCTCATGTTGTCTTCCAAAGTTCTTGCACCCTTTTAGGGGGAAGTTGTCCTCAATGTTACCCATACAATCAATTGTATTAAGAGCCCAATTATTTCTAATGAGACTCCTTATGAGTGCGTCTTTGGATTTCCACCTCACTATCAACATCTTCGATCCTTTAGCTCTGTTTGTCTAATACTTCTTCTGCCTCATGAACATAACAAATTAGAGCCTTGTTCTCGTCTCTTTTGCTTCCTTAGCTATGGAGAAACTCAAAAAGGTTATCGATGTTATGATCCTATTGCAAATCATCTTCGAATCTCCCACTATGTTGTCCTTTGGGAGCATCGTCTTTTCACTCAGGCATCTCAGTTCCATCTCTCATTTTTCTAATCCTCTAATCTTAGAAATTTTTTGAGATGAGTTCTCTAATATATCTCTAGAAGTTCCTACCTCCGCTCATTTAACTAAGACTACTAACCACTCTTTCAGATCATCATCTAACAAGCTGCCCCACTCCTCTATCAGGTCCATTACTCTTGTCCTTTCCAAGGATCCAACATCTAAACCCACACTTCGTCGTTCCTCTTAGGTATCATCGCTTCCCTGGCGCTTACGTGATTTTCATTGTTACACTGCTCTTGCTGCACTTCACAAGCCTTACTCTATCGCGAGGCCTCCATTAACTCTTTATGGTAGGCTGCAATGGCTGAGAAACTTGATGCATTATCCAAGGAACATACTTGGGATTTGGTTGATCTACCTCCTCACAAGTTTGTGGTTGGTTGTAAATGGGTTCACGAGATCAAGACTCAGTGCGATTGGTCCAATGAGAGATACAAAGCTTATCTTGTTACCAAAGGTTTCACATAAGTGTATGGCATTGATTGCCAGAGGTGACATTTGCTCTGGTTGCTTGTCTTTCATCTGTTTGCACCTTATTGGTTGTTACAACCTCAAGCCAATGGAAGCTACTCTAAATGCCACCTTCGTGTCGTCTCTCTCATCCACCTGAAAAGGTATGCTGGCTTCGTAGTGCACTATATGGCTTTAAGCAGGCTCCTCGAGCTTGGTTTGCTAAGTTTAGCTCTATAGTTTTTCAATTGGGTTATTCCATCAATTCCCATGACTTTGTCGATTTCCTTCATCACACCAACAAAGGCACCATTATGCTTCTCTATATTGATGGGTAATGACCTTAGTGGCATTCTAAAACTCCAGGATTTTCTCAGTCAGCATTTCAAAGTGAAATACATGGCAATCTTAGTTATTTTCTGGGTCTTCAAATTACCTCTTTTGTTGATTGTTTCTACTTAACTCAATGCCAAGTACACCTTCAATCTTCTGTCTTGAGATGGTCTTACTGATCACAAAATTGTTGATACTTCTATCAAACTTAATGCATGCCTGACTCCTTCTTCAAAAGAAACAATACCTGATTCTACCTTCTATCAAAAATTGGCTGGCACCCTAGTTTATCTCAGAGTCATTTGTCCAAACATCTCATATGTAGTGCACTAAGTGAGCCAATTCATGTATATACCACGTGTAGGCACCCTAATTTGTACCGGTTGATACACATGGTCCCCGGTCTCAGTGATGATAATTCAAGATCTCTCATAAGGCGAATGTGTGTTGAAAACTACCTAGAAATTTCTAGAGAACAAGTTCAAAAGCTGCCTTTTAACCTAAGAGGCGTGCACCTATTTTGATGTGGCATATGTCTGTAATGAAGAGGCGTACGCCACTAAAAAGAGGCATACACCAGTGCCGCCAGGCAGAAACCCTAATCATGGAAACTGGTTATTTCCTGTCGGAATAGGTCAGTTTACCCCTTCTTCAAGCAAACCCTAGCCCATTTTCCATTATAAAAGGAGGCACATACCTCACAAACAAATCATCTCGGAGAGTTTCCACAGAAACACTGAAAATACCAAGAAATACTAGTATAGTAGAATAGAGAGAAGTAGGAAGAAATAGTCCTAGAGTAGCAAAACTTTACTGAAGTAGAAGCCTAGAGTAGATGAGGGAAGAAGTAGTTTTACAGAAGCGAAACCCTGCCTAGAAAAAGGTAGTGAAGAAGAGTTCTTGAGCGAGTAGTTATTCTCTAGTTGAAGTACTAGAAGGATAACCCTTTTCTCACAAAACTCCAATCATAAACCTAGGCGCTCAAAGCCTTTCTTGTTCAAGATCAACACATAAACTCTACCAAAGAGATCAAGTCTGAGAGATCGGTGAATTGCTAGCTTGCAATAAGCTGTTTAGAGGCTAGGTATAGATCTCCTCAATAGGCCATACCAATCTCCATGAATATATGATTGTTACATCTCTTTCTAGGTTTAGTTAGAATAACTAGATCTTTATTCAAATTTCATGTTTGATCACGGTCCAATGAATTTTAGGTTAGAATTGCAACCTATGTTGTTGTGGGGATGATTCCCATAACTTGGTGATAAGCTTGGATTCAAGGTGAGATCCTTCTTTCAACTTCAATATGAACATTATGCCATGTCTTGTTTGCTATTTGATCGTGCTAGAATAGGTTTAAGTGTTTTTGTATGATTAGAGATTCTTTAATAAACTCTTTTAAAGAATATCAATTAATATAGAGGAATGCCAACCGTTAGGTTGGGCGTTCTTGGGTGCCCAACACCTTCCCAAGATGTACTTTAGCTCCAGACCTAGCTCAAGATTAGTCCTATTGTGCATGAAGTCATATTTATGGTTCTTAGACCTATAAACCAAGTGCGACTCCTTATTCCTCTGTTCCTAACCCTAAAAGGTTCGAGAGCACGAACAACCCCCAAAAGAAAGGTGACCAACGCGGCATCTCACACCACGTTCAAATTATTGTGATGTTCTCTTGTGCCTTTCTGCGATAACTTAAGGGCACTTTTTTCAATAGTCTACACTTCTCTGCTCAGTCTCCTCTTATTCTAAAAGCCTACTTTTATGCTAATTAGGCAGGAGACCCAACCAATCAACGGTCCACTACTAGATATTGCTTCCTCCTTGGATCCTCTCTGATCTCCTAACGATGCAAGATATAGTTTCTTGTGGCTCGCTCGAGTACCAAGTCTGAATATCGTTCCTTGGCTAATACCACATTTAACTCCTCTAGTTACGATGGTTACTACATGATTTGAGTGTGTCCACTTCTTCTGCTACTCCTATCTACTATGATATTAGGAGTGCCATTAGATTGTTCGTAATGATTCCTTCCACAAACGGACCAAACGCATCAAGATCGACTATCATCTTGTCCGACATCACTTCCTTCAAGATTCCCTGCATCTAGTCTTTATTGCTTCCTAAGATCAGTTTGCATACATCTTTACAAAGTCACATCCCACTAGATGCTGTCGTGATCTAGTTTCGAAACTCAAGTTGGTCTCTCATCCTCCACCTTAAGTTTAAGGAGGGTTGTTAGTGTTAGTTAGCCCATTGGGCTTTGGGCTCTAGCCCATTGTATTTACTTGCACAGTATGCTTACTTACGCAACACTCTTATTGCTTGTACAACACTCTTATGCCTTTATAACGACAGTCTATTATATTATTTAATACATCAATACAAACTCCAATTCTAACAGCAACTTCAAATTGTGGACTTTATGTAGGAAAGCAACCATAACACTTAACCACAAGACTTTGGTGAAAGGTGTGGAATCTTTCTCCTTAGAATAAATATATATATATATATATATATATATAAAGATATCATCCGCGAAGAAATTCGAAGCAATAACCTTCACCAAGTTGCAAGAGTTTTGCGAGGAAGAAAAAGACCCATTTTTAAAGAGTAATTATTCAATACTTTTAGAGTACAATAAATGTGTACTCCCTCCTCTCACATGAATGGTGAGTCTCATTTATTAAATACATGATGAGACCCATCATTCATCTAAAAACAAAGAGTATGCATTTATTGTGTACTAAAAGTACTGAATAATTTTTCCTTTCTAAAATGGTAACCTTTTGACCAATGGTTATCTTTTTAGTGGAGCCTATTAGACCAAGTCGTGTTAAGAAACTAAGCCGAGCCACCACATCAATCATGAGACAAGCCAAGCAGATATTAAGCCACCCTTCGGATGAACGGTGTCATCCAATTTAAGTGCAACAATACCATTTTGCAAAGTTAGGAAGGTTGACACACTGCTCCACTAAACAAAATGGTGCCCCTAGAGTGAAGTTTTTTCACTTGATGACCAACTAGATCTAAATCTTCTATAGGCATAATAGCCCAAGCCCAAAAACTTAGTTCAAAACGCAACTTGCCGAAGCCCAAGAATAAGGATTATGACTTGGAAAAGAATTTCAAGCCCAAGTCTAGTTCACCATCTGAGATCCATTCAAAGATCCAACCTAGAGCCGAATCCATAACCCAATTTAGAACCTTGTCTGAAGCCAAGTAATTCGAGACGTAGCCTGGACCACGACTAAAGTTGTAACTCAGACTAACCTATAGTCACCTATTAGAACCAATCTGGTCTATTATTATTATTATTATTATTATTAAAGCAAATAAACAAAAAATAATAAAAATGAGTCAGAATGGATTAATACGCCAAATCAATTCTAATGACTTTGATATAAAAGCAAATGATGTAAGTCAGGAAAGATGAGCAAACCCTTTTATGAAACACTGTAAATCATTAGCATTGGTTAAACTAATTCACTATGATATATGTGGACCTTTAAGAAGCAAGACACAGAGGAATAGAGTAATTTACTAGCTTCACTGATGATTATTCAAGATATTAGAACATTTACCTTCTATGGCATAAGTCTAAAGCCATAGAAAAATTCAAAGAATATAAGTTGGAGGTAGAGACACAATTAGATAAGCCCTTCTAAAACTTAAAAAATGACAGAAAAAGGCACATTTACACAATACCTTACACACCTCAATAAAACGAAATTGTAGAAAGAAGAAATAGGACATTGTTGGACATGACCAAATCAATGATGATGTCCTTATGAATGTTGGACCTGACATAAACCAAAATTGTCAAAATCTCAATTTAAGGTATGGGCATATAATGAACATATTTATCCCAAAACTCCTTAGGGATAAATTGAGTAGCAAAACTTGGGAATGCAAATTAGGATAGGTGGAAAATGAGAATGGATATTCGTTTTACCACTAAGGCACTAAGACTACGAGAAATGAGTGATAGAAAGAGGGATGAAAGACTAATAACATCTTGTGAAGAAAAGTGAGCAAAATAACAAATAGGGAAAATTATTAAATACTCTGAGAACATAAAGAAATGTGTACTCCCTCATTTCACATGAATAGTAGGTCACATCATGAATTTAATTAGTAAGATTCACCATTTATGGAAAAATTATTCAGAGTCTCATACTATAAATAAATGCATAGTTACTCCTCTCACAATGTAGTGGGTCCCATCATGAATTTAATTAATGGGACCCACCATTCGTGTGAGAATGAAACTACATATTTATTTGTAATCCTAGACTACTGATAATCACTCTCATTCATGTGAGAAAAAGGAATATGTATTTTTTTATAATCCGGAACTACTGAATAATTTTCCCTTCTTAGAGATACAATTCACCGCAAGAACATTAATTACTTTTAGTTCCAATAAAGGTAATTGTATTAATTCCTTCGGAATAAAGGATCATGATTCGTGCTTCCATTCTTTCTTTCGTCTTATGCCTTTTCTTTTTGGGTTGTGTACGCAATATAAAATCAAAAAAGGGCATCATTACAAGCAAACTATACGGCAAGAATCAAATCAAAGAACAAATGAGAAAAACAAGGAAATGTACAAGGTACGCACCTCTCTTTAGGATAGCAAATTATCAATCAATGGAGCAGGAACTGGTTGTTTTATGCTACCTCCACTTGAACTTCTGAGCAACCGAGCAAGGACCGTCAATTAGGTGAATGAAAAAAATCAAAGATAAATTTAAATAGATAAACTAAGCTAAGTACCTCTGTCCTTCAGGCCACAATTTTGCAAGTTCTTTTTTTTGCACTCTTGGAAGCAGATATGGATGGTCGCTAATGTGAATGAGACTTTATGGTGACAAGTTTTTTCTTTTTTTTTAAAAAAAAAAAAAAAAACAGTGAAGCAAGAGTAAAATTAAACTGGGAGGATGAGATCACGAAACTGCGACGAAAAATATATGGTAAAATGTTGGAAGTATATTGTAAAACCAAATTCAAGAAATGACAACTCACAACGAAAACTAAGATGAATATATTGTTTTTTTTTTTTTTTTAATAAGATGCAAAGTATAGGAAGTAGAGGAAAATAAAATGAGCGGATGACAACAAAAAACTGCAACGAAATTTTGATTCAAAGGAAAAATGAGAGGAAAGGACGTCTTCTTTTTCAACTGGATTTCAATGACAATGTAAAACCAAATTGAGGAAATGACAACTCGCAACAAAAACTAAGATGAAATTTATTTATTTTTTTTTGTTTTTTTAGAGTAGAGAAAACTAAAATGAGAGGACAACAAAACTACAAAGAAATTTTGATTCAAAGAACAAATGAAAATGAGGAAAGGACGTATTCTCTTTCAATCAGATTTCAATGATATTGAAATTCCTTTTCTGATCCTCCGCTTGAACTGCAAAACAATGAATATTTACTCAAACAGGTCAAAGAAATGTTGAGGATAGAAAATAAGGATAAGTCTGCTAACTCACAAACACGAATTTAATATATATTTTATAATAATGAATGAATGGAAAAGATTAAGTAGGTTTGGTAGATAAAAGAAAAATCTAGCATAGACTGAGTGATGGCCATAAAAGATTGTGTATCCTCTTACAGAAAAGGGGAATTAAAATTAATACCAACAATAATAATCCTATTAAACCTCTAATATATATGCTTTTTTCTCCAAACACAAAAAAAGACTAAACGTTGTACAACCTTAACACCTTCGACTGGGACAAGCCACCAGAGAACGCAAAGCTCCAGGTGAAATTTCCAAGACCACAAATACAAGTTCCTAAGTACTCTTCTCTTTCCTTTTTCTTTTTTGCTGAATGTTTCGTAAGAACTCGATGTCTGTCTCTCACTCCTCTTTAATAGAACATCTATGCAAGAGTTTTCCAATCTTGTATATCACTCACAAATAAAAGGCATCT
>BKZX01028254.1:0-10279 GCA_014362285.1 Fagus crenata
TCGATATGGTAAATTATAATTGATGTATTAAAAATTTATGTGAATAACGGATCTATGCGAAAGTAATATTAGATTGATCACAATTTACCACCTCAACAAACTTAATGTGAAAACGTGTTTGTAATATACCTTAATCTGCCTATACCAACTAGAGGTACATTAGCTTTATTTACTTGCTATGCTAAAATACGATGGCAACCCCATAAAACACAAGTGAAATTAAGCTAATCCTACCTTCCAACAATATTGCTGACTATTCAAATTATATATTGTTTGCATCACAAAGACACATACCAACTAATTTTTAAATCATATGTTTCTATCAGAATCATATACCCAAAATGTTAATAAAACAAAAGTGAAAAGTTAGTCCTACCTTTCAATAATATTGCTGAATTTTCTAATTATATATTGTTTGCATGACTAAGACACAAACCAACTATATTTTGCTTACTTTTTAAATTATGTATCGTCTTCTGATATAGAAGATTGAAATGCCTACTAGTACTACATACTCGAAATGTAGTACTACAAGTGAAAAGCTAGTCTCATACCTTCCAACAATTCCTGACTTTTTAATTTATATATTCAATGTTCATACAGGCAGGAGGTCCATCCTGGAAGGTTTTACTAGGAAGAAGGGATAGCACTACAGCTGGTCCCTCTGAACTCCTTGATGCTTTAAAAGCCAAGTTCTTAGCCGTGGGCCTCAACACCACCGATCTTGTTTCTCGTTCTGGTAATTATTATTTATTCACGCTTGCGCGTGCACACACATAAATATGCTAATATTGATGTTTACAAGTATATTTACGCCTTAAAAAAAGTGAAATTTAAAAAAAAGAAAAGAAAAATTATACCTAACCAAATATGTTGTGACGAAAGTAATGTGTAGTTTTTGATATTTATTTTCAGGTGCTCACACATTTGGATGCGCTCAATATCGCACTTTCAACAACCGGTTATATAATTTTAGCGGCTCTGGTAATCTTGATCCGACCATAAACTCAACCTACTTAGGAACTCTCCAAGGAATATGCCCTCAAAATGGAGATGATACTGTTGTGACCAATCTTGACCTCACCACACCTGATGTTTTTGACAATAATTACTTCTCTAATCTTCAAATTCATAAGGGTCTACTCCAGAGTGATCAAGAACTGTTTTCGACTACCGGGGTTGATACCATTGACATTGTTAACAAATTCAGTAGTAACCAGACTGCTTTCTTTGAAGCCTTTGTGGTATCAATGATTAAAATGGGGAACATTAGCCCGTTAACGGGAACGGCGGGAGAGATTAGATTGAATTGTGCATTAGTTAATGACAATTCTTATGGATCAGATGAGCTTCTATATAGCTCAATCTAAATGAGTGATAAGCCAAGTATAAATAAATTGCAGCAAAATCATAATAGTAATGATGCTGGATATTGTCTATCTAAGTTGTGTTAATTGTGTAACTTAATGGAAGTTTTTGGTGTTTGTCTTTGAATGAATTTTGGGGGGCTCTGTGTCAGAAGAAAGAATGGGGTAATTTTTTTTTTTTTTTTTTAATAACTTTTAGTGTAATGTAGAGGACGCGAAAGTGGCATATGACCAATTTTAAATACGTGTTGTATTTGTATCTCGTTTAGTACATTGGTGCACCAAATGCAAATCAATTTCTTTTATTTTAAACTAAAAAAAAAAAAAAAAAGTCATTATAATTTAAACATATCCAAGCTTATATCTTGATTATTGGAAATCCATATCCACATCATATAATTGTTTTTATCGTCCAAATCAACTTAGAACACATTTGATGTTAAAGATGGAACTGCGTCTGACATACGAAAGGTATGGGTGAGAGTTAAAAGACTAGCTAGTGTTAATACCATAGTGCCCCAAAGAACACATGGACAGAATTCAAGATGCTTGAAATGAAAGGCATATACTGCCTTACTTGGTTGTGCTTCTAAACAAAGGCATGCATGGACTTGGAACATGAATCTAAAATCTTCATCATGGCATATTGCCTACGACCACTACAAGAAAAATCGCTTTTAACGTCAATTTTTGTTGACGCTAAAAAAAAAAAGCTGCCACAAAAAATATTTTTTGCGTCAACCAAAAGGTTGCTGCATAGTGATGCAATAAATCGTGTCACTTAAAATCTTCACGTCAACTCTTTGTTGACGTGAAAAATAAATCCCTTTTGCGGCAACTAATAACTGTTGATGCCAAAAACCAGATAACTTCTTTTTGCGTCAACAAAAAGTTGACGCCAAAAACCAAATAACTTCTTTTATATAACATTTTTTGTGTCAACAAGATGTTGACGTAAAAAACCTATATAACATTTTTTTGCATCAACGACAAGTTGACGTCAAAAACCTATATAACATCTTTTCACATCAACATTTGGTTGACGCAAAAAAAATTTACACTTTATTATTATTATTATTTATTTATTATTTTTATTTTTTTCCCTATGCTAAGGGGAAAGCTAATATTACAACATATTGATTGATAATATGTTGGTTGTGAGCCAAATGGGCAATTATAAACTCTTCTATCAACCTTAATGAGTATTTATTAATTAAAGTAATGAATGGAACATCTTTTAATGAACTTTCTTTTGATTCCAAGTAAAATCAAAAGTTCAAAGAAATATACACTTTCAAAGCAGAAATTAGAGTGAAACTAACAATTGTGATTCAGATCATTGTAGGTCCCAAGTGAAAGTTAAGAAGTACTACAAAATAATTTTGCTATGAAGTGAACAATTCCCTCACCTCCATAAATTACAATAGAAATTAATGTTGCAACTCACTATATAATTCATATCATCCAAGGCATACAAAAAAACAACGTATAACACATGAGATACAACAATTTAATGGTAGCTCACTCCTTCAGTAATGGAACATTTTCACCAGGAAGTTTGTCCTTCAGAGAAAGGCCACTTCAAGCTACAACCCTGTGAAGATGTAGCAGTACATATCAGTAAGGAATTAACATAAACTAAAGCATCATATTTTGAAATACCTCAGAAAATAATAATGCAAATATTTAATGAAGTCTATTCATTAGATGTTATCAAAATAATGCTGTTGCAGGGCATGTTTAATGAGAATACTATTGCAAAGTGTGGTGCCACTGCCATATCAAGAATTGCATCTCTAATTACATTTTTACTTTTTGAACCCTATCTTCTCCTAGCAAGTTCCTATCTAATTTTAATCTAGTGATATTCTTTCAATACGAGACTTTTGATACTTATCTGTTTGTCAATCATGACACCTTATGCTCCTGTATTTATGAAAGTTTCATGGAAGCTATCCCAAATCATATAACCCCCTTAAGTAACTTAAGGTATTGAAGTTTGTAAAGTTGTCACTTTTAAATGTTTCAAAAACATATTATATTCTGAATTCTTCCTTCTCCTTAGGGGAAAAATAGGACAGAGAATTTGAAGAAAAAGAAAAAAGTAAAAGAAGTAGTAAAATTGGTACCTCAATGCAAAGCTAATAAACACCAACACACATGAATACTATGCCTTGCAGCTCTTCCTACTAAAATGAATGTAGCTTTGAAGCAATTTCTTCTTAAGACCTCAGTTTGGTCATATGCACTAGAAAATTATACAAAGCAAAAGAAAATTGAATAAAAATCACAAAATCATTTCAGAAAAAGAAATCGAATAACCAAAATAACTAGATCTAATCAAATTCTAAAAAATAAAAACAAAAATCTTCAAAATTAAACAAATGAAAGGTGAGAGAGAGAAAAAGGACCTGAGGGAAGTTGGAGATTGCTAGCGAGAGAGCGAGAGTGAGATCTGATCTGGAAAATTTGCACCAATCACCAAAATCATCTTCTCCGAGAACCACCGATCATTTCCATATGATTTTCCTTAGAAATTTTGAAAAGAAAAATGATAGGGTTTGGTCTGAGACTTATTGGCTATTGATAGGGGCAAAGCCAGGAATTTATTTTAGGGTGGGCTGGAATATCAAGTAAGTAAATCTAGACGGTACGAGAAAATTTCATTAAATAGAAAGAAAAATACACCTAGTTAGGGGGGGACATAATGAACCTTACCCTTCAATGCATATTCTATACATAAGAAAAAAGATTTAAAAAAAAAAATGCAATGCAAATACAATAGATACTATTGTAAATAAAGCAAAAAAAAAAAAAAAAATACTACTTAAGTGGTGCCCTGTGATTCTTGATAGAGTAAAAATCATTAATTATCGAATATGAATTGATATTTCTAGCAAGTTCTCTTTCAATGTAGATAACCAAACAATCTGCAAGAAACCCATCTTCCTTCTTATTTCGAAGTGTTGTTTTTACAAGTTTCATAGCAGAGAATGCTCGTTCTGTCTTTGCCATGGAAACTGGAAGAGTCAACACTTGACGAACCAATCCATCAATCAAGAAATAGATTGATACTTTTCCCATTTCAACCAATCTTCGACATAATTTAGAAAGAGAAGTCAAATTCTGAAATTTGGAGTTATGAAACACATCATGCTCATAAAGTTTCAACTGTCTTCTCAAATTACCCATCTCAACTTAAGTGAAATCTCTAAGATAGAATTCACTAGCAAGACTACAAATATCATCTATTTTAAATGATTTAAATCCATCAATAGGATTTAAAGCTGAGCTAAGCACAATGAGTCTTGTAGTCCGCTTTGTGAATCTGTTATCTAATTCTAACAATTGAAAATTTATTATAGCATTAAATAGATCAATACGATAATAATGTTCAATTGTGATATTATCATTTTGTTGACAAGAACGACCAGTACCTTCTTTATAATGAACACTCATATCCGGCATATCAATTTTGTTTGAAATACAAAATGATGTCACATCCCCAATAAAAGCATCCCAACCATCTTGTCTTAACTTTTGAAGATTACATTTTGTAGCCAAGACTAAATCCAAAGCATTTATGATGTCTTGAGATTTGCGTTGAAATACTTGACAAAGACAATCAATGATTCCCATAACTTCATTCAACAAAAACAAGAGAAAACAAAATTTAAATGATTTTGTCGAATTATAAGCACCATTAGCTTCCCCACGTATATTGTTATTCAGTCCATTCTTAGATATACTTGCAAGAATTGTCTGAGCTGTAGTAAACATTTCAATCAACTTACTAATAGCACCAAAATGGGAGCCCCAACGGAGTAGCTCCTAGTCGTTGCAAAGAACGACTTTGATTAGCCCCTTTACCTATTGCAAGTTCTTTAGAAGCTAACATATTTGCTAATTCAGCTACTTTAATATTTTTTAACTCCATATGACGCTTGGGAGAAACACCAACAAGGTTTACAATAGAATTCAACTTTGAAAAAAATTTCCAAACATCAGGCACATCTTTAGCCGCCGCAACTAATGCTAATTGTAGTTGATGAGCAAAACTATGTACATAGTATGCTATGGACAATCTTTGAGAAACAATGCTTGTAATCCATTCCATGCACCTCTCATATTGCTAGCACCATCATACCCTTGACCTCGCATATTTTCAACTTGAAGATTGTGACGAGTAAGAACATTGCATATCCTTTTTTTAAGAGTTTTGGCACTTGTTTCATCAACACCCACAACATCAAAAAAACACTCTTGAACAAACCCATCACGATTAACAAATCTCAAAACAATAGCCATTTGTTCCCTATTAGATTCGTCAAGCGCTTCATCAACAAGAATACAAAATTTGGCATCCCCAATTTCCTCGCGAATCTTATTTCTCACCATTGTAGCAAGAATATTCAAGATTTCCTTTTGAATGTCCGGCGACATATATTTGGCATTTCCTGGAGCATTTTCCAAAATAACTTTAGCAATACTTTCATTTATAGAAGCTGTATACTTCAACATTTCAACGAAATTTCCACGATTGGATGACTCCAAAGATTCATCATGACCTCTAAAAGCACATGCTTGCATTGCTAGCCACTTAACACATTCTATTGTGGTTTTGAGTCGCAATCGATTCTGCAAAACTAGTTTTGAATCTTGCACTTACATCCTTTTATCAATATGTAGAGATAGATCCGATAAGCTATCCAAATTGTTCATAGTATTATTGTGTGAGGAACAAGGACCCCCTTCATGATTTGCAAATGCACATTGATCTCCCTTAACTCTTTTTCCAATTATCAAACCCTTCAACAGTAAATTTAGGAAACCTTGTTGGATTTTTGTCAAAAAGAAAGCATGGAAAACAAAATGCTTTATCTTTTGATTCTGAATACTCAAGCCATGGAAAGTCTTTGAACCAAGAATAGTTAAATCTACGTTTTTGAATTTTACCAAGTGTTTCTAGATAGTTTTCTAACTTGGGTTGACAGGCTTTCAATTTGATATATGCTTTTCGAACATTATCATGTTCATTAATGGGATATGACCATATTGGAAGACGTAATCCCGGGTCACGTTCCAAAGAAGAGATATCAATTTGTGTGGATTCGACTATTTGAGGTTCAGAAGAAGGCGGCTCATCAGGAATCGGAACATTAATATTTGATGATGAATTGGTCTCAATTGTTGATTGATCTTTCGATTCTTTCCTATAGTATGAAAAAAGAGTATTTCTTGCCTTCTTTAACTGAGGTTGGCTTGACATTTTAATCTACAAACCACAAAGATAATTTTTTAAATAAAGTGTTTTTCTTATCAAATACGTGCCCCACAAGACCACAAATAATGAAATTATTCACTTTTGACACGCACACATATACCAGTGCACCACCCACCCACACCACATTCAAGAATAAAATACTAAAAGTCTAAAATATAAAAGTAACTAATAGTCTAAAATAAACCAAAGTGACGGACACAGTGACATAATGTACTGAAACAGTGAAATAAGTAAAACAATAAAAAAGAACAAATTGCTAATTGACTAATTGTAGTGCACTGAAACAGTGAAATAAGTATTGAGCAAAAAAAAAAAAAAAAAAACTGAGCAAAAAAAGAAACAGTGAAATAAGTAAAAGAATAAAAAAGAACAAATTGCTAATTGACTAATTGTAGAGAATCTGAGAATTAGAAAATAAGAGAGAGAAAGAAAGAAAGGGAGAACCGGAGAAGAAAGAAGAAAAAGAAAGAAAGAAGGAGAGCTGTTGGCCGGTGAGGCACTCAGGCCGCGTGAGTCACAGAGGCATAGATGAAAGAGTCAAAGAGCGAAAGAGAGAAAAAACCATACCAAAGTCCAGAGGGGTTCTGGGCGGATCCGCGGAGGTGTGCCGTGCGGAGGAGAAGAGGACCGTTTCATTGGTGAGGGCTGGCCGGTGGCGGCTGGGTCACGCACGGCAATCCAGTGTTTTTTTTTTTTTTTTTTTTTAATTTAGAATTAATTGGGAATTTTATGTTTAGATGATATTGAAATTGAAATTAATTGGGTTAGGGTTTGATTGGATTTGTTGGGCTTGATGTTATGTTTAGATGATTTTGGGTTTTAAATTGGAATTGTTGGGCTAGTGAATTGGACTGAGTTAGGGCTGAGATTTTGATTGAAATTTAGACTGGGCTAGGTATAGGACTATTAAAAAAAAAAAAAAATTACCTATTAAATTTAAAAAAAAAAAAAAAAAAAAAAAAAAGCTTGATTGGGCTATACACAGCTCCGCCTCTGGCTGTTGAGAGAGAAGGAAATTTTTTAGAAGAAAATGGATATTTGATTGATAATTTTGTTCCCCAACTACTTAGAGTTTTGAAACGTTTGCATTGGGTTTTTTTATTTTTTTTTTATCCACTCAAGTTCACAGGGAAATGTTTCAGTCTTTTAGTTGATTTTATTTATTTATTTATTTATTCGGTAACTTAAAAGATGAGGTAAATAGAGTTTGCTTCAATTAAATAGGCCCACACGTTTATAAAATTTAAAAAAAAATATATATATAATAATTGAGCACAATTACGGTATTACAGGACTTATGGATCAAGATCCTCTAGAGTTCTTAGGGAACTCTATCATATAGAGTTCTGTAAATCCTGACCTTTCCTTTTATAATAAAAGGTTCAGATGATGCCACGTCACCAATCCACTATCATAATAATAAAATAATAGTTTTCTGAATAAACTTAAACTCTCTCACGTTAAGTTTATCCGTTAAATGCTTTTTCTTTTTACTTTTTACTTTTTTATTCCCCTCTTTCTCGCGCTCTCTCTCCTTTAATCTCTACGCTCTCTCTCTCTCTCTTCTGCTCTCATAGAACTCCCACTCTCTCCTCCGTTCAGTGCTGGGTTAACTCGATCTGGTTAAACGGTGGGTGTAATGTTGTTCTTGGTGGGTGTGAACTGTTCTCAGGCGAGCGCGTTGTTGTTGTTCTCAGTGGGTGTGGGTTTTTATCAGGCAAGTGTGGTGTATATGGGTGGTTCTCAGGTGGGCGTGGGTGGATGTTCTCAGGTGGGAGTGGGTAATTACCATAAGTATGGACTATGGAGTATGGATCACTAACGGATTTTTATTTTCTGGTGCATTGGCATCTGAGTCTCGTGACGGCGGCACTCCGAATTGATGGAGGTGATCCAATGGGATTGGTGGTGGTGGGTTCAAGGACTCCTTTGGTCTCTAGAGCTTTGATTGCCTTAACAGATATTGTCTTTAAACATCTTCATGTGTATTCTGTAACAAAAGGCTATTATAAAGACATTATATATATATGGTGGTTGCTATTTCTTAGTTTGTATTTGCAGTAGTTCTGAAGGTAGAACGGAAGTAAATTATGACAAAAGAATCTTGCAATACACCACTGCGTTCTTTCAAACTTCTCAGGATCAAGTTCTAAGTTCTAAATTCATAATTCATAATTTGGTAGTCAAGAAACTAAATTCAAATTTTCCCAAGAGTTAAATAACTCTCTCTTATTTGGAGACCTTTCTAGATATTTATGTGGAAACTACCTCCACCAAAGTTTAGAAATCTTTGGAAGCAAATCTCATTGACCGTCTGAGGGGGATTGGAGGGGGAGAGAGGTCTTTTGGCTATTTTCCTTTTCATTTATTTTGGTTTAACGTGTGAAAGAGGAGGAGTTCTATGACTGTGAGAGCAAAAGAGAGAGTGTAGAGAATAAAGCAGAGTGTGCGCGAGAAAGACGGAAAAGAAAAAAAAAAAAAAAAAAAACCATTTAACGGATGCAGTTAACGGGAGAGAGTTTAAGTTTATTTGGAAAGTATTATTTTATTGTTATGTTAGTGAAATGGTGACATAGTATCATCTGAGCCTTTTATTTTGAAAGGAAAGGTCAGGATTTACAGAACTCTATATGATAGAGTTCCCTAAGAACTCTAGAGGATCTTGATCCAGGACTTATAGTGTCATCTTTTTAGCTGACGCTAAAATGGTGCCGCAAAAACCGTATTTTTTTTAGTGGACTGTAGCTCCTTAGCCTAAACCTTTAACTTGTCAAATTATGTAACACAATTACACAAATCATGTAACATTGACTTAGTTAGTACGAATCAAAGATCAGTTAGGTAGATCTCACATTCTTAATTTCTTGTTAGATCTTTCAAATCCACCTAAATGGCATATTCCCACAACTATAGCTTAATTAATTGGTCTAAAACATCATTATCTTGTTGAATTACGTTACGCAAACCATTTTTTCGTAGAATATTAATAATTAGCTACCTAGAACACAAGGAGCTAATTAACACACATAGAAAAGAGAAGCGTCATAGTCATATATAAAGTGACTTTTGGAAGAAAAAAAAGAGTGTATCCGGTCTCATACGCAACTCTTTTGTAGTCTTTTACTTTTGAAATTTGGAAATTTTAGATAAAAAGCTATACAATTAACTGTTCATGCTTTATAAATCTAGAGTTTTAAATTATTATTTACTGTAATTTGTTAAACGCTAAATCCGTTAAGGCTCTTTTCAATTAATATTTACAACTCAAATGGTCTCTTATGAAATCTCTATTATTGGTCTTAATCTTATTGCACGACTTGTGAGCAATCTCCTACCTTATGACCAATTTACACGCATCTTGCCTTATCTTAAAGAGAAAAACATTCATCATAAAATTTCTACAACCAAAACTATATCCTTAAAGCTTTACTTCCTAATGTAATAAGCAAATTAAGCAAATAGTTGATGGACAATCTTATTACATCATTCAAACCAAACTAATAAATGGCATAATTTCCACAACTATAGTCTAGTCTAAACCATTAATGACTTTTTTGAATTACCCAGATACACAAACCAATAACGTAGATCAATTATGTTACCGAAACTGAAAATTTCACTCTCATAA
>BKZX01028255.1:0-20241 GCA_014362285.1 Fagus crenata
AGACTGGGAAAAAGAAGAAATTAAAAATTCAGTAGGAACCTAGACGTATAATCGACTCAACTCAACTGACCTTGATTCAAACTTTTAGGAGATGAAAATTTATATTTTGAAAACAAGAAATACAAGACATAAGATTTTCTTGGCCTCCAGTTGGTTGTATTGGGAACATGATTTGCCAAATACTAAAAGTAAAAGTTTTAGTGATGAAAATGAAGTACTTACATTAAACCACAGCAAGAACAGTATCATTGAGGAGTTAGTAGTGTAAACCAAGCTGTTCCACAAAATTCTACTGCTAAAATTCCACCTTTTGTTACATACTGAACACTTTTACTTCCACCACCAGCATCCTACTCTACTACTTCTATTACACACTGAACAGTGAACACTTGTACTCCCACCCCTAAAAGAGTCTGTTGTTCATCTTTCCAAAGACAGTGAGCCTCTGGAATCTGGACTGATGCAAACTAATACATACCCCTCATGTACTCTGCTCCCCATGCTGTTTCCTCGTCTTAACATCTTACATCTTTGTCGAATTAAGCATCTTTTCAACATAAGTTTCCAGGTACTAGCTGTATAAGTACATTCAAAAAATAAATAGTGAATTCTTTCACCAAATTCACTGCTAAAAACACTACTTGCTATGCCTCTAACAATCTACAAAAGACTTACAACTTACCTTGCCATTTTGAGATGAAAGACTGCCTGGACATCATTACTGGATGCTTCTTTCTAAAAGAAATTCCAAGAATCGGCAGATATATAACTTCCAATAGCAGCAGGCAACCAATAATACTTTCCTCTTCTTCTTATGGTTCCAATTGAGTTGATGCTCTTCTTAATGTATGCAAGCTGTTTGAATCCAATATCTAATGGGTATGTGTGACCTGAAAAAGCATCAAATTTAGAGTATGCTCAAGCACAGAATGTTGACATTATATTCTGCAGATCAGCAGAGTACAACTTGATGATACAATAGAACCCCAAAGATAAAGCAACTCAGAGTTTGAAACATTGTGTCTGGTACCGCAATTGAAAGAAAGAGAAACCAACATACCATGTGTGAAAGTACAATTTTTTATCCTGGTCAAGTACACACTGGTTTTTTTTCCCCTATATTGAGAGCACAACAAGAACCTGTCATTGTCAGTGAGAATATAATATTTAGCAAATATGTAGTGTTTTCATTCATGATGTATGGGTATAAATGAAACTGAAATTTTGAAAAAGAAAACAGAACTCACCAGTAATATTCTTAGATGAAGGCTATGCAAGCTATTGGATTATCTTGCGTCAAAACTCTTCTGCTTTCTCCTCTTTAAGAAGCTGTTTACCATATAATACTGGTAGATCCATAGCAGATACAGCACAGCAAGCAGGCAGGCATTCTTTCAAGGGTGGGAATCTTTGGTGGGATGATCAGATACTTTAGGAAGATGATAGTCAGCAAAACAATGACTACTCAAATGCATACAGATGGAGCTTTTTGTTTCTCTACTAAATGTATGTTAAAGGGCATCCCAAAATTCCAAACTCTGAAGTATTTGAGCTGACTGACGAGCTTTGAAGCCTGTCACATTCCCTTTGAAGCCTGTCACATTCCCATATATCCAGATTATCGAGAGAGGTGAGGTTTTTTAGTCCCTTGGGCAGGGATTCAAGATTTGGCAGTCGCTGAAGACAAAGAGAGGATAAACTGGTAGGCAGAAACCACTTCTCAGGAAATGATTCTAACCCCTGACATCCACCAAATGAAAAGTTCACAAGACAAGTGAGTCTGTGTAGCCCCCACTCATATGACGGCTTGAGATTCTCAGAGTCTAAGACTGAAAGTGACAAAAGATTGGACGGTAAACCCCCCTCTGGAAATGACAAAAGACTTAAGCAACCATCTATGTGTAGTTCTTTAAGAGATGTGAGTCTATACATCCAATTTGGTAGGGACTTGAGACTCCTGCAATTGGAGATTCTAATTGATCGCAGCAAGGTTGGCAAGCCAGGTTCTGGAAAAGATTGAAGAAGTGGGCACTCAACTATTTCCAAGTAATCAAGATACACATGGTTGTGTAGGCCTCCAGGTAATGACTTAAGGTTTGTACAGTTGTTTATAATGAGCTCCTTAAGGTTCATGACTGTGTTGGATGTGACTGTGGAAAGCCCAAAAGTATCTTCTGAGATGGATGTAACAGACTCGCAACATGAAATTTTAAAGAATTCAAGACAGCTATTGTTGTGAATCATCTGCTCTGGAATGAACTCCAAATTCATGCAGTTATGGATTTCAAGTTGCTTAAGCGTGCTTGGCAACTGGCCTCTTGGTAAAGATGTGAGAGAAGAGCAACCTTCAATTACCAAGTATTCAAGTAAAAGAGATGCCTTCACATTGTTATGCATCTTCCATCCAGGTAGAAACTGTAGAGCCTCACAATCTATGATCTCAAGGCCTATGAGCGTTGAAGGCAAGCCTGTTTCAGGAAAGGACACAAGCAAGGGACATTTTGAGAGCCTCAACTCTTTAAGAGATGAAAGTTTGTATAACCTTTGTGGCAACTCTTTTAAGAATGGACATCCTGAAATCTCTAATCGTTGGAGGCATTGGAGATTTTGGAATGCAATTTCATTGGAGAAAGTTGTGAGCTCACCAAGATGAGTAATCCGTAATTCTTCAAGAGCTCTTAAATTTTGAAAAAACCCTTCAAGCAAACAAGTGAGCTTGGAAATATGACACATATGCAAGTAAGTAATCGTGGTGAGCTTAACTATACTTCGAAACACCCCCTCATCAAACTTATTTACTTCTAGTTCATGGATTGAAGGAAGCCTTGGAAGTTCCTCCAATTTTTGGCATCTATCTATTTTAAGTGTTCCCAAGGAAGGAAAGAGATGGGGTGGTTCCCTCAAGTTGGGACATGCCCATATAGAAAGCTCAAGAAGGCATGGGAATTCTCTGCCTTGTTCGAAGCAATCATCAAAGGTCAAAACCCTTCGTAGAGTTTCCAATTCTTCACACCCCTTAATACTCATTCTTTTCAAGGAAGGAAAGTCGTGTGGCAATTTTCTTAGTTTAGGACAGTTACGAATTTCAATATTTTGCAGGTTATTGAAGTCTCCCCTACCTCCAATTCCAGAAGAAGACCACTCCTCCCATTGTAACATGTTGTCAAACTTTAAAGTCTCCAAGGATGGAAAAGGCAAAGCAGAAGAACACCCATCCCCACAGAACTCAATAGCTATTCTCTTTATTCCTTCCATTCCTTCAATAGTGAGGTCTTTGAGAGAGGGTAATTGCATAAGTGGGGGGAGATAACTACAGTTTCTACAATTACTAAGTCTCAGACGAATCAGATTGGAGAACAAAGGGGATCCAATCCAACTTGGGAATTTTGTACCTCCATAGTCCTTGATTAAGATTTGCTCCATGTTTTTGTGTGGTTGCAACATCTCAAGAACATCTGTTTCATTTCTTGCATCATCTGAACTATTGCTCCGTCCCAATGTTGGCTCAGCAGGTTCCTGTTCATAAGCTTTC
Source organism: Fagus crenata (assembly GCA_014362285.1). Lineage (NCBI taxonomy): Eukaryota > Viridiplantae > Streptophyta > Magnoliopsida > Fagales > Fagaceae > Fagus > Fagus crenata. Next base: position 3,533 of record BKZX01028255.1, read on the forward strand.
AAGGTTTCCCTGTAGCTTGGAAATCTTGTGCGTCTATAGCCTCTAATGCTGATATCTTTCTTGATTGTGAGAATTTGTTGCATTTTAGATTCTTCCTTTTCATTCACAACATCAATTGAATCTTCGAAGACATTACTCCATTGGAGTACCAACTGATTAAGTTCCTGCTTGTCCTTCAAATTAGCTTCCATCGCATCAGTAAAATTGACAACATTTTCCAGGCCTGAAATGATAACTGATCCTTGAAGTTGCAGCATGTCCCTCATGTCTCTAATTCTTGACCCACCATCTTTACCCACTACAAAAGTAGACAGTGTCTGGAGATTCTCCAGTCTACAAATTTGGTTTGGCATTTCTTTCAACCTGCTTCCACTAATGTAGAGATGTCGTAAGCTTGTTAGGTTCCCTATCTCTGTAGGCAACTTAATGAGAGACCGAGAATCTAATAGGATCAATGTCTGTAAGTTATAAAGAGTAGCTGTTGAGTCAGGCAAGCTTTTAATTGCTGTATGTGAAAGGTCCAGGTAGCGTAGATGTTTCAAGTCACCTATGGAATCTGGCAATTCAGTGATACGACAAGCATTAAATGACAACACTCGTAGATATCTTAATTTTGGAAAGAGATCACGAGGGACTTCATTAGCCAAATAGCTGACTCCAATCATGCCTGTTGGATCTAATGGTAGGAAGGTGCGTAAACATTCAACTCCATAAAAGGCCTCAAATTTTGAGAGCACATCACGTCTGCCACGAATGTATGAGGAATGACGAGCCTTCTCAAAAATTCTGTTTTGATTACCATCCTTCAGCTTATCCCCCAATCTAAAACAAAATTCTCCAGAAACAATGTGAGATAAATCTCTAATGAGGCCATGCATTACATATCGTGATCTATAGTTGATAGATTCTTGAAAGAATGACCTTGATACTAGCTCCAGAAAATATTCTCCACCCACTTCTTCCAATCTCTTCTTTCCTTTAGGTTGCTGCACAAATCCTTCTGCCATCCATAACAGAACTAGTGTCTCCTTGTCAAATTCATAGTCCATAGGTAATATTGAACAATATGCAGAGCACTGCTTCAAATGCGCAGGAAGGTAATGATAGCTTAGTCTTAGACTCTGAAGAATATCACTTTCATCCGGTACATCCCATATTTTCCTATTCAATATATCTTTCCATTCGTCCTCTTCTTGTCTAGAGCGCAACAGGATTCCCAGTCTCTTTGCTGCCAAGGGCAAGCCTTCACACTTCTCCACTACCTTACTCCCAATTGCCTCCAAATTTGGATAAACATCAATGTTTCTGTTCTCAAATGCTTGACTCTTGAACAATAACCAGCAATCTTCAAATAATAAACATCTCAAATGATGAGCTGGAACTGTCCCCCTGGTTGATGCAACATCCCTATTGCGTGTTCTTACTAATATTTTACTTCCTTTGGCCCCCGTTTTTAACGGACTCCATAAGAGATCGCAATCATTATTTCTCTTGTTCCAAACATCGTCCAAAACAAGCAAAAACCTCTTCCCAACCAAATTTTCTTTCAAACAAACTTGAAGCAGATTTAAGTCATTGAGATCAGTATGTTTCAAAGTGATTGACCTAAGAATTGTTTTAGTTACCTCCACTACATCAAATTGATCAGAGACACAGGCCCAAATTTTTAAATGAAAATGATTCTTTACTCTATTATCAAATCTTGCCAATTCCATGTTGGGAATAAAACCTTATTCCTAAAACCTGTGAGATGCGAAAAATAAATAACAAGCACAAGACAACAATTTTACGTGGAAAACCCTTTCTACTTGAAGGGAAAAAACCACAGGACAATCTCCGAATAAATCCACTATTATAATACGCAATTACAATAGTTCTTCTCAAGTTTTATGCCTAACTTGAGGTCCTCACCAAATACAATAATAATCTCTCTAGGAATTAACACTCAACAAATTCTTTAGAGGAAATCCCAAATCCCTTTTGTGTATGTCTCACAGCTAAAGAAAAATCTCCCTAATTTTCTTTGCTCTCACACACACTCAAAACACTCACTGCTTCTTCGCAATACTCAATTGCGGTTTGCTCTCTCAATATTGCGGCACTAGGTTTCTCACAATTGTTTCTCTCAATTGCGGCACCCACACAAAACCACATATAACATTAGTTATATATACTAATAACCTAGCCTCCTTAAGTCTTCTAATTCTAGAAGAAATAGGACACTGTGTGCACGTGGCTCACTTGGCCAACTCCAAGCCATCACATTAGCTTAGGTATTAATTCGGTGTGGGCTGGACTCTTTACCCAACATTCCACCCATACCAACTATAGGAACTACACCAATTTTATTCCCTTAGTAGCATCTCAATTATCAAATCTTTATCATGACCCCTACCATAGACACAAGTTTCATCTACGAAGGAAGTTGTTGGTAACCTTTGTTTGAGCCCAGATGAGCATCCTCCAACATTGTCTTTCAAACCAAGAACATCTTTATAGTTGGCAATCAATTCTAACTTGTCAATAACTTTTTTCAATTTTGACTCTATCCCTCTACTAGATGGAGTATTGCAAGGGGTGGAAATAAGGTTCCAGTTCCATACCTGATTTGGGCCAGCCTTAGAATCAGCTTCCAGCTTACATCTCAAAGTTTCAGTAGCAAGCTCATCCAATATGTCCTCTGCATCATGAAGAGCATCTTTAGCCATGTGTAGCCACTTCTCCACTGCAGGGCTATGGAATTGCTTCTCCTCAGCATCATTAAGCAATGCTGTGACAGTCAGCAGTGTGATCTTCAACTTTTCCAGCAAGTCATCAAACTTCCGATAGCGTAGTAAGTCTATGAAGTCACGGGAAGCCAATCTGTCAAAGAGCACTTGAAGGAAAGCAGAGAGAAAAGCCTCTCCTACAGCCATGATTATAAAACCAAAAATAATAAGAAGAGGAAGAAGAAGAAAGAAAGACAATGCAAAACTACAGAAATGATGGAGCAGACTGCTTTTGTGCAAATGCAAGATTAAGCAGACATACCATTTTTTCTCTAGAAAAAAGTAGCTAGGAAAATTACTTAACAAACACTCTCTTTTGATTGGTGCGGAAATATAAAAAAGGGGTGTTGAAATAAAACCATCCAAAATAAATTATGGGATGTAAGATGTTTTGTAAAAGTTGATACGTAAATTAAAAAAATAGGTTTTTGAAGAGGTAATGTGAGATGTTTTGTAAAAGTTAATAGATAAAATAGAAAAGTGGGTTTTTGATATTTAATCCTTCCTTTTCTTCATCTTCTCACTTTTCTCAAGGAGAAATTATTTAGTCCACCAGGTGAACCACATCATCCGTTCACCCATCCATTAATTAAATGACATCTGTCAAAATTAAACAAATAAGATCTAACTCATAATTTCTCCTCTCTCTCTAAAACAATTCTCCTCCTTCCTATGACGCCGGTCAGACCACTAAACAATCCCCCACAACGAAAACCCAATTATCACCTACCACAAAATACAACGCCACTACCTTTCTTCAAATCTTCAAAAGCACAGGCAATAAAATTACCTGGGTGTGTGCCCACAGTCCATGGGAGTGATCTGACAGACCTGATTCAAGATAGAAAGACTGAGGCCTACAAATGGGTTCTACATTGTGCAAAACAATACTCTATTGCGGATGTAATTATGGTTAATTCTTTCAATTTCTTCCTTTTTTTTGTCCCTTATCTTTCAATCATGAATGACCTAGTAAACACCCCTCCGTTTTGTGCGGCACCTGTGCTTCTGAAGCTTTGAAGGTAAAAAGTAAAACACAGCTATTGAAGAGAATTTGAGATGGGTCACCAAAATAAATAGGTATGAGAACAAGATTTATTTATTCGCATATATATAAATATAAAATAAGGCAAAATTTTGGAATCTAAGTATGATTTCAAAAGCCCATCCGATTGAACTTAAAAAAGAAAAAAAAGAAAAAAGAAAAAAAAAAGAAAAAAGACAAGGGGTGTTAATGTATATGGAGCAAAAGAGTGGGAGAAAGAGAGAGCCCACGATAAAGAAATACGAAATACCAATTGAGGTGTTGATGTATTTGATGAGGTTGGATTTAGCAAAAAAAAGTATTTGATGATGTTGGTATTGGTTCTTCTCGTTTGGTGTGAATTTGAGAGGTTTTGGAGCAGGAATACTGAGGAAGATGGTAAATCTGATGAGTATGGTGCTGGATCGACGTTGAAGACTTCGGAGTTGGGAAACGTGATGGTTGGCGGTGGAGTATTGATTTTTATTTAGGGTAAATTACACTTTACCACCCTAAACTATCACCCCTTTTTCACTTCACCCCCTAAACTTTAAAAAGTAACAATTAGCCCCCTAAACTATTAAAATTGCATGGCCGTTACCCCCTAATGCCAAAATCCAGTTAAAATAGACGGAAAGGAGCCATACATGACACGCACGTGCTCTCGGGCCCACCAAAATAACTTTACCAAATTAATTTTTTTCAAAACCCCGAATTACCCTTACCCCCCTTAACCAAATCTGAGATAAAAACAAAGTTTCAGCTTCAACCCCAATCAATAGCAACTGGAACAGCTGTGATGTTTGATTTCAAAGCCTCACCAGCTATGGCCATGAGATCTTTGGATAAAGAAGTCCCAACTTTCCCATCTTTGTTTTCTTCCTTGTAAACACAACGATAAGAAAAACCCGATCACATTGGTGCTGACCCATTGATTCAACCCCACTTAACCAAAATCTGAAATTCGGGAAGTTTAAAGTCGTATCGGGACCCTTCAAAGCCAAAGCCGCCATGTCGTACGCTGCCGCGGCCATCTCCGGTGTACTGTACGTACCCAGCCAAATGCGCGTGGTTTTACGTGGCTCGCGTATCTTGGAAACCCATTTGCCGCACCTGCTCCGAGAACCTCTCTATATTTGATCGATCCGGATTGAGTAGAAGACCCTTCTGCCCCAGGAGCTGGAGATTAGTTTTTTTTTTTTTTTTTAATATAACAAAAAGTATAACTAATTTGGCTTTTGGTTTTATGTAAATAAAATGCATGAGATTAGATGACTGGGGAGAGGTTTATCAGTTATTGTTAATTTTTATTTTGAAAGAGGTTATTATTAATTTTTGTTAAGGGTTTTTATTTATTTCATGAGGTATTTTGCAAGATCCACACAAAGAAACCCACCATGTTCTAAGCTGCAGCACCAAAACCCATCGAATTTCACGGAAATACAATATCCAATGATCTATTAAAAGCAAGGAAGGCAACCCATTAAAGCTAATTAAACACAATTTCTCAGCAACCCAAATACCAGAAAGAAATGTGAAACACAAAGTGGACGGCAACCCAACCAATTAAAGCAAATGGCAACCCACTGAAATTGTGGGGTTTGATCAAGACATATGAGAGAGATGCGCAGATTTGGGCAGGTGTGAGGGAGAGAGAGAAAAAACTTTCATAAAATTTTTAACTCATCTCTCTCTCATTTGCTTAGATCCGGAGTTGCATTTAATATATAGTTAGTCTAGGGTTTAACCTCTTAAAAATATCATTCTATGGGTAAGGGTAATTCGGGGTTTTGAAAAAAATTAATTTGGTAAAGTTATTTTGGTAGGCCCGGGAGCACGTGCATGTCACGTGTGGTTCCCTTCTGTTTATTTTAACTGGATTTTGGCATCAGGGGGTAACGGCCGTGCAATTTTAATAGTTTAGGGGGTCAATTGTTACTTTTTAAAGTTTAAGGGGTGAAGTGAAAAATGGGTGATAGTTTAGGGTGGTAAAGTGTAATTTACCCTTTTATTTATTGTTATTTGAGGATGGTGATTCGGATTTTATATAATTAAATTTGACAGATGTCATTTAATTAATGGATGGGTGGATGGATGACGTGGTTCACCTGGTGGACTGAATAATTTCTTTTTCTCAAGGGAATTCTTCAACTGTGGCAACAAATAGAACCATGTAAGTACCACATATAAATACATTGGCAGCAAATAATGTGATTATTATCACCGTTATACTGCATTTTAGCTTGACTCACCATGATAATTTTTTCCTACTTATTATTATTTTTTTCTTTTTGACTCACCGTTATTTTATTTTATTTTTTCTTTTTGATGACGTGTCAAATTTGGTCACATCAGATGACACGTCAGTTGTCCAACTAGACACTTAACAGGGGCTTCTAACAGAGATGAACGAAATATGTAATTTGATAGCTAAGCAGAGTTAGGGGGCCAAAATGAAAACATCCCCTAAATTAGGGGGTCAAAAATTGTTTTTAGTCTAAACTATAAAGAACCGGATGAGAATGTCATAAGTGACTATTCATAAATATGATGGTAGTCAAAGACCGGACGACACTAAACAATTTGGGGCTAAAACAAAGACTCTTAGATTTTTTTATTTAATATGGTATAATAAATTTTTTATTTAAACTTTATTTTATAGTAACATCAATAGTCAATACATATATAGGTCTTTGCCATCAATTTATATATATATATAACATTTAAAATTTTATTTTATTTATTTTATTTTTTTATGCTATGTGGCCTTTTAATTTTATTTTTTTTATTAACTATGAGGCCTTTTGTAGAGCTTCTAAATTTTCTAAAATTCGTGGACCTAGAGCCACCACTTTGGTGGCTTACCCTTGGAGCTGGCACTGGACAAGCGTGTGCATTTCGAACAAGACTAGGCCTTATAATGGTGGGACCTAGCATAACTCAAAATAAGCATGTTGAGAAAATGTCGTGGGTGTTTGTTGTAACCCTCCACTTTCTCCCATAAATTAAGCAGATGAAGGGAATATATTACTTATGCTAATAAGAAATTTTATTGCTCCAGGAACTGAAGCAGGTTGCTTTTCTGCAATGCAAAATGAAGCAGTCAAACAAGACTTGGTTCAAAAAGTCTCACGCAAACACAAGTCTCGTGCTTCTGTTTTTGGAGTTCTTGACTGGGTATCAAAACGAGAAACAAAAAAGAAAAAGAAAAAAGACTAGGTATTATAATTGTGGTTTCAAAAGTAATACCATAAGTTGCCTAGCAGTCACTGCTCCATCATTGACAATTCAAAACAAACAGTATCATTGAGGCATTAGATGCTGCAAGTAGTGTAAACCCATCTGCTTGACAAAATTCTAATGGTAACATTACTTCTTTTGTACATAATGAACATTCTTACTCCCAACCTTGGCATCCAATTCTTCAACTTTTATTACATATTGAAAACTTGACTCCCAGCCCTAAAACTGTTATTCTTCTATTTCACAGTGAGCCTCTGGAGTCAAACTAATGCAAACAAAGAAATTCCCCTTATGTATTCTTCTGCCAAGCAATCTCCTCGTCTTGACACCTTATGTTTTGGTCGATTTTAACATCTTATCTTTGGTTAGTTCATAACATTCCTAGGAATAATTACAATTTATATCAATATACAATATATGATGGGTCACATTTAGGTCCTGTTACAGGACAATGTTGGTTTTGGTAAAATGTGTTTTGTGGTAAATTTTTTGTTAGTAGTGATAAATTTCTGTTTATTGTTGTAAAAATAAAATGTTTCAAATATTGTAAGGATGTGTGTGTTTTTTGATAAATTGTATGTCAGTTATGATAGATGTGTGTAAATTATAGTGCAGCCAAGGATTCTGCATTAACCGCATAATTACCCACCTCCATTAATTCACTGAGCCCTAAGGAACTCACCCTTTTAATTTCGGATGACTACAATTCCCACCCTTCGCATGTTCCGGAAAATAGCGCCATCCATGTTAACTTTCATCTAGGCACTCTCTGGCGGGGACCACCTGATCAATCTGCGTGGAGTAGCAGTAACAGAAGGCCGAAGTTGACATTGAGCCTCTTGAAATTCCTAGAGATATCGCTCAACATCTCTACACAGCACAAAAGGGATTTTGACAGACTCCCGAAACACAACAGAGTTTCTAGCATTCCACAAACTCCACCCCATCGCTGTAAACCTTGTCAAGCCTTCCTCCCCTTGCTTATCCCATATCAACCAAACCCAATCAATTGGATTTACCCATGACCTGTCCACACCCACCACCTTCCAAGGACAACCATCCCACACTTTACGAGCATAAATAGAATCTTTTAACATATGAACAGTTGATTACTGATCCCCCCTACATATGGCACACTCCATTGCCTAATGTTCACTTTGTAACCCAAACTCAAGATTTTGAAAATCCTTGAATGGCTCATCTTTTGTTTTGATGCACATAGGTTAATCCAGTAATAACCGAAGTCAAGCTTCTCTATCCTCAGTGGAGTCGCCACTGTGAGGGCCCGCCATCTTTTAGGCCCTCCCTGGGGGGTCACTCGGTTCTCCATTTTTTTAAGAGGTATTGAACCACTGTGAAGTGGTGAATCGGTTTGCCCGGTGTGAGCCCATCCTACACATAAGCTTTGGAGTAAGCCTACTAGCCTCGAGGGCTAGGGCAAAGAAAAGATGTCGCCACCTTGTTTTTAGGTCTAGGAACCAACTTAGAATCCATGCACCAAGATACTAGCCTTGGACTAGATCCAAAGCTTAGGTACGTTCTTGGGAAGGTGTTAAGCACCCTTACTGTAGACATCCCAATTGGTACCGGTCAATACTCATGGTCCCCGGTCTCAGTGATGATTTTTCAAGATCTCATAAGGTAAATGTGTGTTGAAAACCACAAAAAATATTTTAGAAAATAGAATTTAAAGCTGTCTCTTAACCTAAGAGGCGTACGCCGCTTTCCTTTGGGCGTACGTCTATTGTGAAGAGGTGCACGCCTCTAAAAAGAGACGTACGCTAGTGCCACCGGCCAGAAACCCTAATCGTGGAAACTGAGCTATTTTTTGCAGGAACAACCCAATGTACCCCTTTTGCAAGCAAACCTAGCCCCTTTTTCCACTATAAAAGGAACCCTATATCTCACATTCAAAACATCCGAGAGAGTTAAAAAAAAAAAAAACTGAAAATACTAAGCAGTGCTAGTGTAGTAGAGATTGAGAGTAGCAGAGCTCTAGGTAATTAAGAGAGTTTAGAGGTAGCAATTCTAAGAAAGGCGAAGTCCTACTTAGTTAGTTAGAAGAGTGTAGTAAAGAAGAATTCTTGAGCGAGTAGTTACTCTCTAGTTGAAGAACTAGAAGACTAACCCCTTTCTCACGAAACTCTAATCATTAACCTAGGCATCAGAACCCTTTTCCTTTGGTGATCAACACACAACTCCGTCAAAAAGATCAGTCTGAGAGACCAGTGATAATTTACTAGCTTGCAACAAGCTCCCTAGAGGCTAGGTATGGATCTTCTCAATAGTCCATATCAACCTCCATGAATATTTTATTACCATGTTGTTTCTTAGGTTTAGTTTGCATATCTAAATCTTTATTATGTTTACATGTTTAATCACTCTCCAATGAGTTATACCATGTATATTTGTCTGTTAGAACATGTTTCTCAATTTACCATGTGCCTATTGTTGAAATCATAATATATGCTTATTGTGGGGATGATTCCCTACAATTTGGTGATAAACTTGGATTCAGATGAGATTCCTCTTTTCAACTCCATATAAATATTGTGCCTTAATTCCTGCATCTTTGGCTGCTCCTTGATTGTTATAGTTTTAGGTTTAATTTCTTTGTTGCATGTTTACAGATTTATCTAATAAACTCTCTCAAAAGAATATAAACTAATATAGAGGAAGGCCAGCCATTAGGCTGAGCATTCTTGGGTGCCTAACACCTTTCCAAAACGTACCTTAGCTCCGAGCCTAGCTCAAGACTAGTCATTTTGTGCATGAAGTCATATTTATGATTCCTAGACCTATAAACCAAGTGGCGACTCCTTGTTCCTCTCCTTATAACCTAAAAAGGTTCAACAGAACAAAGGACACCCAAGAGGTAACCACACGGTATCTCACACTTACCATGCAAACAATATATTAAAGCGAATAACACGCAATGGAGAGATATAATATGGAAAGATAGCATATGAAATAATATACGAGTAATGTAAATGCATGGGCATGTGAGATAAGATAAGACATATAACATGGGGAAGTGAAATATGAGAAGATGATATCAACATGTAATATGATGCATAAAGAAAAGAATATACGAAATAAATATTAACAAGGGGTGGGGGGCAATCATTATCTTAGGACCTTTCTCATTTGTTCTCCATTGGGGATTTGAAGACTTAGAGTCTTTATGAGAAACGAGGTCCATCATTGGATTTAAAGAATAAGGAAAAGAATAAACAATTGACATTGTCCTAAAGTCTATTCTATTATCTTTGCACAAAACCCAAGGATTTTGGATAGATGTTTGAATGAAGACTTATTATTGGATCAATAGAGAAAGGGGAACAAATGCATGGACAATTTATGTGATCCTAAAGTCCCTTCTATCATCCTTGCACAAGACCCGAAGATCTTGGATGGGTGTTTTGATGGATGACTTATCATTGGATCTTTATGAAAGCATAATATAATAAGCAATTAAATGAACCACTCAACTTAATCCTCGAGTTTGCTTCATCAGCTCCATGTGAAACCTAGGGTTTCTAGAGTTTGAGAGCTTAACTCTATAAGTTTCATAGTATGTCTAATCAAATAAGAAGAAACGAAAGAAAAAAAGGAAAAAAGATGGGAGAGAATGAGTTTCTGGGCAAGTAGGCGTACACCTACTAGAAGGTAGCGTACACACCTTTGCCCAACAACAAACAAAGAAATGCAGTAAGCAAAATATTCAAATTAATAGAATGAAAATAAACAATTAAGCAATCATTTAACTAAACAAGATATAGTGTAAAAGAAGAAAAGTAGTTAGGGTGGAGAAAATGGACTATGAAGAAGATCCATTTCTCACCCTAGTGCCTACCTTGATGTAGGAAGCGTTTTCTTAACCGGTTCCTCGGATTTTTGTCTATCACAACTTTGATTATGATGTGAGAAAAAGATATTTGAAAATGAGAAGTGATGTATTTGACCTCTTGAGAAAAAGGCTCGTTTTCTTGGTTACAAAACCTAAGAAAATAGACAAGCTCTCAAGAAGCATTTTTAACCACTATTTCTTGAGCTATTTGCCTATAGTTTTGACTACGATTTTTCTGAATGTTTTCGATCCTTTAAAATGGTGAAATGGATGTGTTTATATAAAATGGAATGTGGGGGTTGGTGTGGCCAGAGTTCAAAAACCCTAGTTGACCATTGTTAGCTCTTCAATATGGCTAATTGAGATTGGTATGGAAAATGAGAGATCTTGGGAATCTATCTCAACCTTGCGTATGCCACCTATGAGGAGGTGTACGCCTCTTTTAGGCGTGTAGACCAATTTTAGCATGTTGAAGAGGCGTACGCACCCATGGGGGGTGCGTATGCTTCTTGGGAGGATGCATATGCTCACTTGATCCGATTTAGGCATTTGGGCTTTGGTTCAAGTTTGGACTTGTTCCAAATCTTCTCTCAGGCTCACTACTCAAAGTTGTTTTTTATAGACAAGGTACAAGATGGAGTGTCTACAAAAGTACCCATTTTTTTTTTTTTTAATTGTATCTCTCTCTCTCTCTCTATACACCCAAGTCAAAAAAATTGCCTTTCTCTATAGTGAAATAACCATTACAGTGTATCAAACGTGCCATTAATGTGTCTCTCCTGTCGCATATCTCATGGAATTTACAGACCATCCTCAAATCAAATTGTCTCAATATGAGCTTGAATCATAACTCTTAGAGAATGCATCTCTTGATCACTATCTCACCATATGACAAGGCTAGTAACTTTTTATACCGATTGATACTAAACGAAAAGCAAGGTTAGCTAAAAGGCCCTTGAATCCACCAAAGGCTCTTTAATTTTCACAATGAAAGAATTTTGTATTTTATAATAGAAAATTAAAGAGAAACTTCAGGAGAAAGTTTACTCAATCCGAAATAATTTCATTTTTCTCTACAATGATTCATTCTAGGTTCAAGAAAGGGAAATTCTTAGGTCCCGCTGCGGAACCGTTCCATCAAAGGTGTCAAAAATTGTAATATCTGTGTGTGTTTTGATATATGTTAGGTATTGTAAAATGTGTGTGGTTTGTAGTAAAGTTAACTTTATAACAAATATCATTAATTCTATCAGAATTCACACATTTTATTTTTACAACAATAAACACATATTTATCAATATGGACACAACATTTACTACAAAACACACAAATTTTATCAATACGGACACACATAAAATGACCCTAACATGTAGAGTTCTTATTAAGACTTGGGTATGAGCATGAAAACCCTACAAACACTCTGAAAAAAAAAAAAGAAAAAAAGAAAAAGAAAATTTATTTTAAATTTTTTGAAAATCACATAATATGACCAAAATTAACTAACTATATAATATAAGAATGTGACATCCTTTCTCTATTTGGAGTTAGCATCCAAGAAGACAAAGAGGCTTTACAAGAATTAAGAGTAGTGCAGGGTTAAAAATTAGCCCAATTGATAAAGTCTCCCATCGTTGAATCACGGACTTGAGATCAAATGTCTGCCAAAAATAATTCTGTTAGGGCACGTTTGGAGTTTGTTACGCTGTAATAGGAATCAGTATTACAAGGAATAAACAAAGCTGTAATATAATAACTATTACCATTCATCTATTTGGTGACAACACATGAATATAACCTTGAATCTGTATTCTATATTTTACTATAACATGATTAATATATAAGTATTACTTATTATACGAGTATTAATAATTTAAAAAAAATTTGGAGACTTGGATTAATATATGTATATATATATATATATATATACTCAAGTCTCCATTTCTTTAAAAAAAAAAAATTGCCTCTCTCTTTTTCTCTCTAAACACAAGTCTCCATTTCTTTTTAAAAAAAATTTGGAGACTTGGATTTTGAATGTTTATATATATATATATATATATATATATATTTATGTGTGTGTGTGTGTGTAGAAGAGAGAGAGAGAGAGAGATTTTTTTTTTAAAAGAAATGGAAACTTGTGTGTAGAGAGAGAAAGAGGGAGGCAATTTTTTTTTTTTTTAACGAAATTGAGACTTGAGTATATATATATATATATATATAGAGAGAGAGAGAGAGAGAGAGAGAGAAATTTTAAAAGAGTTGTAGTCAACTATGATTTTTCGATTTTTTTTTTTTTTTTGAGCTATTACGTGAATTACGGAATAACTATTACGACCATTTTGATAAGGAATAGCTATTCCTCATTTTAAAGAATAGTTATTCATAAGGAATAGCTATTCCCTGTAATGAAAGCGTAACTAAATAATCGAATAGTTATTCTTTAGGAATAACTATTATATTACAAGATCTATTATAGTGTACAAAACGTACCCTAAGGAACAATTATCATAGACTGGTTTCTATATCTGTTAAAAAGAAGTGAAGAGAAAAAGATTAACACTCCGTTTGGAAGGGGGGAAAGGAATGGAATGGAATGGAAAAAAAAGAATATTTTAAGAATATTCTCTCATTTCCCCTGTTTGGAAGTTTAAGTAGGAGGGAATGGAAATGAATGAATAGACCATTCCCTTGTTTGGGAGTTTAAGTGAAGGGAATGGAATGGAACACTCATTCTTCCCTATTCCCTCCAAACCCCAAATTTTCATTCCCCCCAAAATTGGGAGGAATAGGAGGGAATGGATTTAAGTTTAATGATTTTTTCACCAAACGTCCCAAAATGCCCTTAGTATTTTTGTAAAATCCTAAATTACCCTTATAGATTTGATCTTTTATTTTTCTCAGTTTCCATGGTATTTCTATAATATTGTATTTCTAAATGACCATGCATGGACCTTTAACAATGTCAATTTTCTTTTAAAAGTTTATTTTGTAGACAATGAATTTCGAATTTCCATTTATTGGGATTATATTTTCATTTATATTACTTATATTTTGTACTTCTTTATAATTAAGCAGATTTTATACCATCTGTTATTCTGTATTGGTTTCTTTCTCTGTTAGTAAGGGCCAGAAAAATAGAAATAAACTCCCATGATATTTCTATAATATTATTGTAACACCACAAGGTGTCATATATGATATGGTAATTCTATAGTATTATTCTATAGATTAATCCTACATTTTATAAAAATAAAGGGTATTATAGTAATGTTGTTATAAAATGATTTATTTCCATTCCTTCTAATATTACTCCCAAACAAAATTACTTATATTCCATTCCATTCCATTCCTCTATTTTGAAACATCCAAACAAGATTACTTAGTTTCATTTCATTCTATTCCATTCTATTCTATTCCATTCCATTCTATTCCATTCCCTTATAATTTATTCATTTCATTCAATTTCATTCCCCTCTAAACTCTCAAACGAAGCCTAAAGAGTAGTGTAAGTAAGTTGAACCAAACAATTCTTCCTTTTATTCAACGAAAAAAGAAAAGAAAAGAATTGAACGAAACAAAGATTATAAAGCAAATTCTAATGCTTGAATAATTACACCTAGAACGAGGATATCAAGCATTCTACAAATATTTTGATTTGCTTATTTATTACACTTACGGTTACAGATTCCTCGTTTTGTATACTATCCGAAGTGCCTATTCGTTCTTCGGTCGAATGATAGCACATTTCACAAGAAGTCCACTCTTCCAGTCTCCGCCCTTTTCCTCCAGAACGAAGGTCATGTTTCCAACATTTTGTGGTGACATTATGAACTCACCCACCTGTATCTCAATCCATGTGTGGAAAGGCTTTTCTTTTAAAGGTTCATAGCGTGTTACAGATGTTGAATCTGGTAGAGCGATGGTAAGCTTCAGTGAGAATCTTGATATGCCACGATTCGTTATCTTTACGACAAATACAATTTCATACAGTGTTCCTGGTGAGAGATCAACTGTCCAAATCGTGCCTTTAATTTCTAACCAACATACTTCTACTAGCTCAGCCACTTGAACCTCTTCACCACAGCGAAGTTGGGGAAGATTTAAACCGTCACTGTTTGGTAAAGAAGCCACCCAAACATCCCCCCCGCCCCCCCCACCAAAAAAAAAAAAGAGAAAGTGTTAAAACTAAAAATATCCCCAAATTCAATGTAAACGTTTTTCTTATAAAATATATAAAAATACTATTTTCCATTTTCATAAAGAAAAGTTTCTTGGAAAAAATGTTTTATGATTTTGGCTTATTATGGGTCTTTCCATATCGGAAGAGAATAAAGATTTTTAGAAGAATAGTTCTTCAGAGTAAGGAGAATATTTTAAGAAGAGTTCTGTGGACTGAACAGCTGAGAGGTTGAGGATTGTAAACTTTTTTAAGTGTAGTGGATTTGATCTCTTAAAACAATACATTCTTGTCTCTATTTATTTTTTAGGATTAAATACATTATTGGTTCTTAATGTTTGAAATGCGTGCAATTGGTCCATAACATTTCAAAATTGTGTACCATTGGTCTCTCTTTCTTTGTTAGATTTCTACGTGGTTATTAGATTGATGATATGACAATTTTTAAATTG
The DNA here is from genome assembly GCA_014362285.1 of Fagus crenata. Lineage (NCBI taxonomy): Eukaryota > Viridiplantae > Streptophyta > Magnoliopsida > Fagales > Fagaceae > Fagus > Fagus crenata. The sequence goes on from BKZX01028255.1 coordinate 19,044, forward strand.
ATTTGACTTTTTTTTTCTGAGTATCACAGAGCCCAACCATTTGCCTTGTAGATCTCTCTCTCTCTCTCTGTTTGATTTATTGTGGTTCCAAGGTAAGTTCGTCCGGTAAGTCTTAGATCTGGTACGATTTAAGCTTATATATGTTTCTTAGTTTTTTAACTTAGGTTAGTTTGATTCTGTGAAGCATTTTTTCTCGCCTAGAGCAGATCTTGTGGGCTCTAGGTTTTCTTGCAATGTCTTATTAGCAGTTCCGTGTCTAGGTTTGCAAGATATTATGATTTTACATTTATTACTGTTACCTTATGTTGAATGATTTATTAGTAATTTAGGTTAGTAGTTTTTGAAGGTAATTGCTTTAAATTTAAAGCTATTTGTGTGACTTAAATAGCTCTTTGTTTTTTATTTATTTATTTTTATATATGATAGAAATCCTAATATAAAATCACACACACGTATATTTTGAGGATCATGAGGATCGAACCCACTCCCTCATAGACAGGTGGGAGTGGGACTATTTTTTTGGGAGAGGAAATACTACTGAGTTGGATGCCCAAGTGGTAGCTCTTAGTTTATTATTCCAGCTTAGCTTGGTTGTTATGATGCTTTAATTTGTTGGTTGGTGAACTTAGGAGATCAAATGTAATTTGCTTAGTTCATTTGGATCTATTAAAACTTAAAAGTGTACTCCGAGAGAGTGAGAGAGATTGTTGGCTTATGAATTTCGGGTGGGTAAATGGGTTATAAAGGTAATCAGGTTATGGGTAAGGGTATGGTCAAATGCCCACGTGTAAATGAAAAAAATGCTACATCAATTAAAAAAAATATCATATCATCAATTTGTTAGTCAGGTATACAAAAAAGTAACATAAGCTAATGAGAGGACCAATAGTGGATGATTTTAAAACGTTAAAGACCAATTGCGTGCATTACAAGCATTAGGGACCAAACGTGGAACTTGTGTAAACGTTAGCGACCACTAATGTATTTAACTCCTATTTTTTTTAATTGTCTTTAATGTTATATGGTCAAATCCCTAAATATTATTGCACTAGTGATGTCGAAACTTTCACTATCCTAATGTTCATAGGCCTCAGCTGATCCATGAGGTTAAGGGTTTAAATCTCCGAACCAATATTTTGCGATCACTCCCAACAGATTCTTCGTTGTAGTCCTTATTGAGAAAGTAAGAAGGGGGGGG
>BKZX01028255.1:20341-56620 GCA_014362285.1 Fagus crenata
CCCCCCCCCCCCCCCCCCCCCCCCCCCCCCCCCCCCCCCCCCCCCGCATGATATCAAAATTTCCCCTATTCCAACAAAGTTCTCCAATCTCTTATGCATGAGCGAATCCAGCTTGTAACTAGAGGGGCACATGCCCACCCTTAATTTTAAAAAGTGTCATGACTTTCTAAAAAAATGGAAATATATATTGGACTTAAAAGATAAACCCTAAGAATTACATAAATTATATATATGTGACCTACTTGACCACTCCGCCGCCATCATAGTATCCCATATAGCCACCATTTTTTACTTTAAATTTTTCCATTTTTTTTCTTTCCCATGGCAAACACCCCCCCTTTAGTTAATAATAACACTCCCGTATTAAAGAGAAAGCAAAAAAACCTTTTTATATTATTATAATATTTTCATATAAAATAATTCTTAAATGAAACAATAATCCACCCCAATATAGTTACGTAAAAGGCTAATCTTTCTCATTTATTTATTTATTTATTTTTATATAGATCTCCCATTAAGTTATATAACACCCCCCATCCGGTTATTTTATCAAAACAAAAGGTTAATCTAACTCTTTTTTTTTTTGGCTAAGATTCATCCTCCTCTTTATGCACGTTTAGCCTGCCAACCTCCTTTTCCCAAAAAAATTTATTTTCTTTTAATAAATATATAATTGAAGCTTTCTTGAGAAGCCTCAAGTCTCATCTTCTTTTCTCACTCACTTCAGCTAGTTTTCTTCAATTTTTCTCTCAAAACTTCACTCAGAAACACCCTTCTCTCTTTCTCCGAAGAAATTGATTTCGCCTAATCTGCCTCCCTGTAATCTCACATCATCTTCTCCAAGCCACTCATGGAGTGCCGGTCTTCACTCATTATCGGAGACAGAAGATAAATCTCTTTCTTAAAATGTCGATTTAACAGCACGTCTTTTAATTTTTTATTTTTAGTATCAAATCAATGTCTCAACTTTCATAAACGATGCAAGTATCTAAGTATTGAACCAGATTTCCCCTAAGACTTTGACCTCACTTCGAGATATATATATATATATATCTTTCTTTTTATGTGTTCTGTGTAAATTGTAATATGTACTTGGAAAAACACATTTAATTAGATTTTAATTTTTAAATTGATACTTAGATAATAAAATTAAGAACATTCACATATAGCTTCACAAATATGATGGTGCCCCAAAATTAAATTTTTGCAGGTATATCATAGGTTTGAGTGATTTGAATGTTTGAGTAGCTTGAAACATGATACGAAGTTACCTGGCATTGTTCTCTTTCATCCACTGCCAATACCTTTCATCATTACCCCAAGTGACGGAAAGCTTTTTGGCAAACATAACGAAGCAATTCTTGTTTAACTTCTCGTGAACAAAATACATCTGTAGTAGCAGTAAAAACCAAAAGCAACAAATAAGTCACGGCTCTAGCCACAAACAAAGGGAAAAACGAGCCATTACAAGTGAGCAATCAAAGCCACAACACAAGGGAAAAGATTCAGCATTCAGACCAAAGCATGAACCGAAGATAGCTCCTAAGAAGGAAAAATCATGACAAATTCACTGCCAAGAATAAACCACCTAATTGACTATGTATTTCTGGAAATTGAAAAACTCTCTTCCTAAACTTGGGGCATGTTTGATAGTGGTAATAAGTCATATAATAGAATGTTATTTATGTTGAAAAACTACTAGGTTGTTTAGTTGTATTTTTATTACGAGGAATAATTATTTCTTAAAAATAGTTATTCCCTTAAACTGAGAAGTAGCTATTCCTCTCTAAAATGGTTGTAATATTTATTCCTCAATTCGCTTAATAACTTTAAAATTTAATATATCTCCAAAAACACAATCTTTCTCTATGCACATAACAATTATAAAAAATAAAAAATAAAAAAATCCTCAAAATATCTCACAACAAAAGATCTTCATAAAACCATCATCTCCTTCTCTCTGATACCTAGATACATCAAATAGTTTATTACAATTCAAAATGTCTAATTTAGTAGCTTGTTATGCAATACAGATGTGAAAAATACTTTATGTCATTTAAAAAATAACTACATTCAATATGCATATTGATTTGAAAAATAAGCAATGATATTAACTTTAAAAATATTCAATTTTAAGATAATTTAGTCCAACAAAAGGTGTAAATATAATTGTATAAGTAAAATATTAAAGCTAGCAACCATAATGATAACAATTGTGCTATTGAACACAACTTTCTATTCTTATTATACAATCAACAAAATTTTTTTTTTTGCTGAATAGAACTTTTATTACTAGAAAAGGAAAACTGGATTCCCATGGCCAAGCCAGCACGTTCAAAAGGATTGGAATTACAGAGGAGTCAGAGACGTGCTCAACAAAAGAATTTTGCATTGGGGGGCTTGATTAATTGGCAGCTCTAGGTATCCAACAAAAACTACAAAAATCAAAGTTTTGAGAAAGATCCACAATATGAGAGATTACAATCGAGTTTTTCAAGCTAGCTAGATGTTGGGGTTTATGCCCTAACCAATTTTTCAAACAAAGAAATTTTTTTATTACCTAAGATTTAGAAAAATGATATTTTTTCTATTTTGTAGGATAGAAACTATTATAATGCAGATCAAAGGTCTACAAAAAATATATGCAAATGAAATTCTTCAATCTTGATCTTGATGGAGTACCACCCTCTCATAAAGCATCAAAGGATTATAATTGTTTTCGCTTTATTTTTTTCCTTCTAAGAATTAAATATGAAAAGAAAATCATTTTTATGACGTAATATTATATATTGATGCATTATTTTGGATTTCATAATTAAAATTTAGGTAATAATTATTATGAGATTAGATTTAAGTTAAAAAATTTCTATTGGACGTCTTTTTAACAAATTAACCATTAAATTAAATCCTTATACCCTATATGTATGAAAATTATTTTTTTGACAAACCCACCATTAGATTAAATCCTTATACCCTGTATGTACGAAAAATATAAAAAATATAAGAGATTAATAATTATCCCATCAATAAAATGCTTTAATTTCAAGTTTTTTTTTTTTTTTTTTCTAAAAAAAAAAAATCAAGATTTTTTTTAATTAAAAAAATTAAAATGAGTTTATGAATCAAAAAGTAATACAAAATTTGTCTCGAGTGTGAAGAACATAGAGAACATATAATCTAACAATAACATTTTATAAATATTAATCTAATAAAAAATTATTAGATAGTAAAGATTATATATGTAACTTGATCTGACCACTGTTATAATATTTAAAAAGATGACTCTGAAATATTAAATATATAGAGATTATGTGATAATGTTCCACTAATTCATATAAGATCTGGGGAAAGCGATATGGAACTTGCCAGTTCGTTGGACTTTAAGGATTGTCCAGAATAGCTTTTTAAGAATACTCCAGCATAGAGCTGATCACGCAGCTTGTCCGGTGAAGACATGTCGATGGGTATCTCTGACTCTTTGAAAATGGTTAGGAAATTAAGTGGGGGCCTTGTTATCCCTTTTCTCTCCTCATTCTCCTTTCCCTTGACTGAGTCAGTCTCACCGCTTTGTTTAACTTTTTGAATTTCTGAAGTTGCCATATCCTAGACCCCAAAAGGAAAAGGTTTAAGAAAAGAAATAACGACGCACAAACAACACGATGAAAGTACAAGAGCTGTTTTATTTAGAAATTTAAGAGGAAAAAAAGAAAGGAATAACTACTCACATCGGGTGCAAGATCGTCAGGACGGCAACTCTCGAGTCCTTCCTCCACAGCCAATTTGTTGAGAAGAAGAGAGGACACTGAAGGCCCGGGGGTTGTGTGCGTTGGTGAAATTCCTTCCCCTTTCTCTTTTTTTATAATACTCTAATATTTTATTTCTAATTTGGATTTTCATTTTTCCAAATTTATTCAATTAAGGGGTCCCACTTACTCGCTTTAGAGTACCGGTATTAATTGTTGTAAAAATAAATTGTGTAAATTCATGTAACATTAATGATATTTGTGATAAATTTAACTTTATTATAAATTATACAAACAACTAACACAAATATTATCAAAACACACATAATAAATATTACAATGTTTAACACATTCGACAGGACGATCCCGCCACGGGACCTAAGTATTTCCATCAAATTAAGAGTGATGTTAGGAAGTAGCAACATAAGAATTTTCAAGTTTTTTTCACAACATTGTTTGTTGTTATTGAAAAAAGGATCTGGTTAACGGATGTCCTTAGGGTAATTGTTAAGGAAGCATATAATACTTTCATTTATAGGTATTTGTGAAATTTTAATATTAAAATAATAAAAAAAAACACAATTTTTAAGGGTATTACAGTATTTTTATTTATTATTTTAATATTAAAATTTTATTATTTCCCGTAAAGTTTAAGCATTTAATGTTCTTTAACAAATGCCCTTAGAGTATCCGTTAACAAAATCCTTAAAATATCAATCACATTTAGATCATTTGGGCCAAACTTGCTAAATAATATAATTTTTTAAGTTTTATGGCCAAACATGATTCTTGTGAAGTTAATTTGAAATATGAACTCAACATGAAAATCGTTTTTCGTAAAGAAGCTTTCTGATCAAAGTTTTCATTTTTAATTTTATGACATTGCCATCTTTTGTCACCTAAATGTAACAAAAACTTGAAAGTCGTCTTCCACAAATACAACTTTCGTAAAAATTTTATTTGAAATTTTAAAATAACACGTTAACAAACTTCTCTTTAGTCTCTCTCACACTCTCTATCTCCTTAATCTCGTCTCTCTCTTGCTCACTCCATCTCAGACCGCGTCTCTCTCTCGCAACACGTTTAACAAATTTCTCTTTAGTCTCTCTCACACTCTCTATCTCCTTAATCTCGTCTCTCTTGCTCACTCCATCTCAGACCGCGTCTCTCTCTCGCTCACTCTCCATCTCAGGCCGCTCCATCGTCACTTTCACCAGTAAATTCCAAAACCCGAACCCCATTATTGCTGGTACCGATTTAGGGTTTATAATTTTTATTTTGGGTCTTTTTAATTGAACATGCCTCCTGGGTAGGAGGATAAACTGCCTAGGTCGTCGGTGGCCAAGGGGGTGCCGGAAGGCGGGGAGTATTCCCAACCCCCGATGAAGCCATCAGATTATATATGTTGGACCTTGCGTCACCAGAAGAACCTTCGGGTTCCACAAATGGCATTGCGTCGGAGTAGAGGGAGAGGTTGGATTAAGTTGGCCGATCGTGGATCGGTTGAGTCGGTGGCTCGTCCTCACCACCATCGTCTCCTCCGTCGCCATCCTCGACACTCCCGTCTACGATCTCCTCAGGTCCAATCCTGGTTTAGGGTTTTTTTTTTTATTACTATTTTTTTCATTATAAATTTGAACGATATGCTTCAAACATGATTTGGATTTTTGACTGTGCTACTGCTGGGTTTTTTTTTTTTTTTTTTTGGAGTTGGATCTGTGTAGTTGGTTTTGGGTTAACCTGGATGATCTTGTTTTTGGCAAGGAAAAAAAAAAAATCAATTTCTATGTTCATTTGCGAATTCAGTATGTGTTCTTGTTCAATTTCATGAAAAGAAGTACTATTTTTTTTCATTATAAATTTGAACGATATGCTTCAAATATGATTGGGATTTTTGACCGTGCTACTGCTGGTTTTTTTTTTTTTTGGAGTTGGATCTGTGTAGTTGGTTTTGGGTTAACCTGGATGATTTTGTTTTTGGCAAGGAAAAAAAAATCAATTTCTATGTTCATTCACGAATTCAATATGTGTTCTTGTTCCAAGCTGTTATTTATTGAATTGAGTTGAAATTTCATATGGGTATTCTTTGATGTGTGTACTACTTGGTTGATTTTTATTATCATGTTAAGTTAGAGGTGAAGTAATTTATCAAAAAAAAAGTTTGAGGTGAAGTGGGAGATGGCGTGCATGCTTAAGGGGAAGGGGAACTTAAAATATGTCATGTATTTTCGTTCATTAAGCTGATCTTGGTTAGTATGATTATGCTTTCAGGCTGAACTGGTTAGTCTTGAGACTTGAGAGGGGTGAGATAGGTCCAAATATGGTAGCAGTGATACATGGGAATATATGGATTATATATTTGAAGTGTCTTCACTTATGTTTGTGTGTTGAGACACATTGCTAGGAGATTTTTTCTTAATGAAGCTAGTACATATTCTGGATGTATACTAATTTTGAGAAAGCACGTGTTCTTGTTTTATGTTATTAAGATATTCAATTTGATGTAGAGAGGTGATCGATAGCACGATGAAGGTGGGAGATGCAAATGCCCGCTTGAAACAATTGGAGGTAGCTCTCGATGCTGCTCTAAGTGAAAAACAAAATGCTGAAATTGAGGCTGCATTGGCCAAAGAGAAGGCAGAAGTATCAAAATCAGAGGTTAAGCGGATTGAATTGATGGTAAGTGTTTGATTAGGTAGTTTTACCCCTATATGATAGGATCATAGTTTTTTTTTTTTTGATAAGTATGATGGGATCATAGTTAACAGGTGACTGATGTTGCACTCTAACCGTAACAAAGAGGATGGAAGGTTAAAGACCAGGGGAAATGGTGCTTTGCACCTATTCTCCTGCCTGATTCTTACAGTACCCATTTGAGTTGCACTCAGGTGCTGCAAAGGCATATGTGCATTCATTCCAAGGCTTTGAATTTCTGAAGTATCGGCAATATATATTTTTTAACTAAATATTTTTCATTTTAAGATTTAGGATTTATTTTATCAACCTTAATAGGTTAGGTTGACCTAGCAATTGATTTAGGCTGAAGTTGATTGCTTCTACTTGCTTACACTCACACAAAACCCATTGACATGCATGTGCAGACACATAGTGGCATCATCTTAAACTTTTAACTGCTTTTAAAGCTGGCAAACTGTAAAGCTCCAACAGTAGCTTTTTGCACATGGACAGCTATTCTTCATTGAAATATTGGCTAGAAAGAGTGTTTTGATTATTAGTGTTGCATGTGAGAATGAGATGGTGAGTTGATAAATTTTTTGTTGCTGCCTTGGGAGCTTGGGTTCTTCATGTAGTTCCTGTTTGGAGTGACATGGGTTTTGCCATGGTCAGTTCTTTTAGTGCTTCTACCTGGAATGGTAGATTGGCGGTTAGACTACTCAGCAAGTTTGGAGGCTGCACCCTTTTTTTTAGGAGTTAATGGTTGGAGATGAATAGCCAGCGTTTGAAGGAGCAGAGTATCCGATTGGACCTCACTGCTGCTTTTGCGCTGCTTTTGTGTGCAATTTATATATGTGAATGGCTGGTTCTTTTTGTTCTAGATATTATTGATATCTTTGCCTTAAATTTTTTGAATTTGTTCTCTATGATGGCCATGGTAAACCTCTTGTGTATTTGTGTTGCGCCCCAAAGGTTATGGAAATGCTTTGGCATGTAAAGACATCAATCTTATGAATGCCTTTTATATTCTTTTGACTGATATTGTTCTTGGACAATACTAGTTATTTTCCCAGGATAGTTACAGCTATGATTTTCCAGTTTCCGTATGGTATAGGACTTGACATGCTTATTGCTTTGAGATCATAATTGACTGGGCATTACATTCATGTTAACTGTGAATTCTGCTGTATGAGTATTGCTGTGAATGGATGTCTATATGTAATCTTGGGTTGCAGCAGCCATAATGTCTTATTTATTTAAATCATTTGAATACTAAAATATTGATTGTGCATTTTAGCTTTCAATGGTTACTGAAGAAAGAGATAAATTAAGAAATCTTCTTAATGAATTCAAAAGGCTGAAGAATGATGAAGCAGGGGATGAAATAGCCAGTGGAACCCTTGTTCAGGTTATAATTTTTTTACTCATGTACCTCTTTCCTCTTCTTATTTTTTAATTTTTTTTAATTCATGCGATCTCTCATAATGGTTTTTGTTTGTGACTTGATTTGCGTGTTCAGGAGCTTGAATCATCTCTTGCCAAGAAAGAATTATGTATTAAAGAACTAGAGAGTAGTTTTTATGTGCAAAAAGGAAGTCAATACTCGTCAATATGAGGAGATAAAGTTGCTCAACGAGAGGTTGAATAATGAGGCAAGGAGAATTAAGTCATTGGAGAGGGAGGGTGATCGGCTTCGTTCAGAGGTTTCCCTATTGGAGTCACTTTATCATATACCTTACTTCAGAAAGGTTAGCATACTTGGTTTTTGTAACTTGTCTTATTGCTGTTATTTCACAATGACGCTTCCTATCTAACATTTTTTATTTTAGTCATTTTAATACATGAATAATAAAAGATAACTAAAATCTTTTTGTTATTTCGCAGGTTCAACAACTTCTCCATTGCCGTCGCCGCTCTAAAGTGGTATTACGAGGTCTGCAACCACATCCTCGTGTCGTCTCATACATCCAACGGGCTAGGTTGTATGGGCTATATGCTCTCGGTTTCATACGGATCGACTGGGTTAGTATTAGGAAATATGTACATAACTGCTGTTGTTGAAGTTGTCATTGGAAGTGAGTGGGTGCAAAAGTAATTGTTACTCACTTGAAGATATAATATAACTGCTACTGTGTTTGGTTGTTTAGACCAATATAGTTGGATTAATCATTAGATTGATATCATTTCTAACAAGAAAAAAGCTTCTCTTGTTTTAATTATTTCTATTTTATTTTGTATTGAACAGCAACTCTTTCTAAATGGGTTTGTTGGAGACACATTAGAGGCCCATGCCAAGATCAACATGATTGTAGGGAGTGAGTGAGCAACATGCAAGTTATTGCAGCCTTCAATGCCCAAGAGTTATCCAAATTGTGTGATTATTTTGCAATCAGTGGTGCTAAGTGTCACCCATGAAAAGTTATGTATTTTTGCTTTGTTTATGGTGTAGCTTTTGGAGAAAGAATTTTTTGTAGCATCCAGGTTGACAAAAACATGAAATTGATGGCTTTTGTGAAGCAACATTATTGGACATATTGATTTTTTTTTTCATTGCAAACAGTAGTAGACTTCGTTAAAAAGGAAAAAGAGATTACATTGAGCAAAATTCATAAGTATAACAAAGAAAGTTCATAAGACTAGCCTAAGAGATCTCTATCTTCATTTAGGAGCTCTGTCAAGAACAATGGCCATTCCTCCATCCAGTATTTCGCAAGTCCAACGTTTTGGGCATATCTATAGCTAAGGAATGACAAGTTTGTTTGCAGCCCATGGTATATAGTTACACGAGAAACAGATACAGAAAAAAAACCTCGCATAGTTGCATTCAAACTAAACCCAACCAAAATGACCCTGCAAGTTGACCGAAGAATAACATTATAAAAATAGTCAGCACAAGATCAGATCAGTAAAAAACTTTTTGAAACTTGCTTGAACCTTCTCCATAGAAGGGCTAAAACCTTCTTTTAATAGTTGAGTGCCATGCTGAAGTCATTTTTTAGGGTTACAGTTTGAAGTGGATGGCTTTTGTGAGGCATTTTTACAATCATCTTTGCTGCTTTTTGAGGGTTACAGTTTCGTCTCTCCATAGGATGTTGAAGTTAGTCCCCAAGGATAGCCCATTTATGAAGCTTTTAATTGTTGTGTGCTAGATACCAACACAAAAGATTACCAAGAAGCAGAACAAGTTCCCGAAATTTCTGAATGCTTGAATGGCACCACTCCGCCGCTTGGTTTGTCTTTTCAATTGAGATGAATTAAAAAAATTTGGAACAAAACCCAAAAAATAAGAAAAAGAAAGAGAGAAATATTGGGTAACTGTCGTTGAACTGACTAATGCCTTCTCATCATATGTATCTTAGCTCGAAGTTGATATGTAACTAATCATAACAAACGCAAAAAAATAAATAAATAAATAAATAAATAAATAAAAAATAATAATAATAAATAAATAAATAAAATTTCTACAAAACTCCAAGGAACTCAAAGACATGATTAATAGGACCAGCTACATCTGAGAAACCAGTCAGAAAAAAAAAAAAAACATATATCCTGGAAATGTTCCTTACATCCAGATTCCAAGACACTGAAAGCTAGCAAAAGTATTGTAGTAACAGAACTACACAGTAACTTCCATTCTTTATAAATACATAAAAAACTACAAAAGAAAATCCAAAAGATTGCTGTACAAGCATATCTGCAAAAAAATCATATTTAGATTGTCAGAAGTCGATGAAGAAAACTTTCAGGTTTGATTTTAAAAAAATTAACCAAAAGTCGTCTTTATAAAAGACAACTTTGACAAATTTGGTCAAAAGTCGTCTTTTGTAAAGACAACTTTCAGGTTTGATTTTTAAAAAATTAACCAAAAGTCGTCTTTACAAAAGACAACTTTGACAAATTTGATCAAAAGTCGTCTTTTGTAAAGACAACTTTCAGGTTTGATTTAAAAAAAAAAAAAATAACCAAAAGTCATCTTTACAAAAGACAACTTTGACAAATTTGGTCAAAAGTTGTCTTTTGTAAAGACACTTTTAAGTCTGATTTAAAAAAAAAAAAATTTGATCAAAAGTTGTCTTTACAAAAGACGACTTTTGATTAAATTTGTTAAAGTTGTTTTTTGTAAAAACGACTTTTGGTTAATTTTTTTTTTTTTAAATCAAACCTGAAAGTTGTCTTTACAAAAGACGACTTTCACGTTTTTAAAAAAAAAAAATAGAAATATTTGGTCAAAAATCGTTTTTAGAAAAGACGATTTTGGGAAATATAATTTTTTTTCAGAAAGCGTCTTTTCTAAAGACGATTTTTGATAAAATCCAAGTGGCAAAAATGGCCACGTCAGAAAATTAAAAACGAAAAATTTGGTCAGAAAGCGTCTTTACGAAAGACGATTTTCACGTTCAAAATCGTTTTTCACAAAGACGATTTTGAACGAGTCCATATTTCAAATTAACTTCACAAGAGTCATGTTTGGCCATAAAACTTAAAAAAATGCATTTTTTAGCCACTTTAGCCCGTTTAGATCTATAGCTGAATCAATTTTTATTTATTATACACATATTACAATAGACCAAATTAATTAGATATGAAAAAAATTGTAAAATAGATTGAGGGGAGTTATTGTACATTTAAAGGACTGGAAATTCCAAAACCCTCCTCACCCATCACAACAGTTGATATTAATGGGATGAGATGAGATAAGGCCATACAGTGGTGAAGCCATAAAAAATTTTCAAGGGGAGCACAACTAAATATAACAAAATTTAAAAATAAATATTAAAAAATTCCCTCTAATTCCTAAGCAAACATCAAATGGATTAATGTCTTGTTGGCTTACTAGTTAGTAGTTAAATATCATACTAAATGATACTAAACGTTCTAAGCAAGCAAGGGCATAGCCAAGAATTAATTTTGGAGTGGGCTGAAATATTAAGTAAATATCGACGGTAAGAGAGATTTTCATTTAAGAAAAGAAAAGATACACTTAGTTAGGGGGGGACATAATAAACCTTACCCTTCAATGCATATTCTATATATAAGCAAAAAGATAAATAAACATACAATGCAAATACAATAGATACTACTTAAGTGGTGCCTTGCGATCTTTTGAAGAGTAAAAATCATTAATTATCGAATTTGAATCGATATTTTTAGCAAATTCTCTCTCAATGTAGACAGTTAAACAATTTGCAAGGAACTCATCTTCCATCTTATTCCGAAGTATTGTTTTTACAAGTTTCATAGTTGAGAATGCTCGTTCTGTTGTTGCCGTGAAAACTGGAAGAGTCAACACCAGACAAACCAATCTATCAATCAAGAAATAGATTGATCCCTTTCTCGTTTCAACCAATTTTTGACATAATTCAGAAAAAGAAGACATATTCTGAAAATTGGGATGACAAAGCACATCATACTCATTAAGTTGCAACTGTCTTCTCAATTTACCCATCTCAACTTGAGTGAAATCTACAGGATAGAATTTGCTAGCAAGACTACAAATATCATCTATATTAAATGATTTAAATCCATCAATAGGATTTAAAGCTGAGCTTAGCACAAAGAGTTCCATAGTCCGCTCTGTGAATCTGTTATCTAACTTCAACAATTGAAAATCTATTATAGCATTAAATAGATCAATACGATAATAATGTTCAATTGTAATATTATCATTTTGTTGACAAGAACGACTAGTACCTTCTTTATAATGAGCACTCATATCTGGCATATCAATGTTGTTTAAAACGCAAAATGATATCACATCTCCAATAAAAATATCTCAACCATCTTGTCTCAACTTTTGAAAATTACCTTTTGTAGCTGAGACTAAATCCAAAGCAGTTATGATGTCTTGAGATTTGTGTTGCAATACTTGACAAAGATAATTAGTGATTCCCATAACTTTATGCAACAAAAGTAAGATAAAACAAAATTTAAATGATTTTGTCGCCTTATAAGCACCTTTAGTGTAACAACCCAAGGAAAGCGCTAGCTACATCTGCGCTTTTATGCCAAAAATTCTGATAAGTGTGTGTGTTTGCTGAGTCCCACATCGGGCATTTATTGGGTCGAATTGGGCTTTATTAACAATTGCAAGGAGCCCTAATTGTAACTTGACTACTCCTTTTGGGATATAAGCGCAGATGTGGCTAGCGCTTTTTTTGGGTTGTTACAAATTGTATCAGAGCCAACCCAGTAATCCCATGTGGGCTCGGACATATGGGCCCTAATGAGAACATTAGAGATTTAAGTGGGGGAGATTATGATATTCCAAATTTTGATAAGTATGTGTGTGTGCTGAGTCCCACATCGGGCATTTATTGGGTCGAACTAGGTTTTATTAATAATTGCAAGGAGTCCTAATTGTTACTTGACTAGTCCTTTTGGGGTATAAGCGCAGATGTGGCTAGCGCTTTCCTTGGGTTGTTACATTTAGCTTCCCCACATATATTGTTATTGAGCCCATTCGTAGATATACTTTCAAGAACTGTCTGAGTTGCAGAAAACATTTCAATCAAGCTATCAATAGAACCAAAATGGGATCCCCAACGAGTAGCTCCTGGTTGTTGCAAAGTACGCATTTGATTAGCCCCTCTACCAGTTACAAGTTCTCCAGAAGCTAACATATCTGCTAACTTAGCTGCTTTAATATTTTTTAACTCCATATGACGTTTAGGGGAAACACGAACAAGGTTTACAATAGAACTCAACTTTGAAAAAAATTTCCAGACTTCAGACACATCTTTAGATGCTGCAACTAATGCTAATTGTAGTTAATGGGCAAAACAATGTACATAATATGCATATGGATAATCTTTGAGAAACAATGCTTGTAATCCATTCCATGCACCTCTCATATTGTTAGCACCATCATACCCTTGACCTTCAATATTTTCAACTTGAAGATTGTCACGAACAAGAACATTGTATATCTTTTTGTAAGAGTTTGGGTACTAGTTTCATCAACACCCACAACATAAAAAATATGCTCTTGAAGAAACCCATCACGATTAACAAATCTAAAAAAAATAGCCATTTGTTCCCTATTAGATTTGTCAAGTGTTTCATTAACAAGAATACAAAATTTGGCATCTTCAATTTCCTCACGAATCCTATTTCTCACATTTGTAGCAAGAATGCTTAAGATTTCCTTTTGAATTTGTGGTGACGGATATCTGGCATTTCTTGGAGCATTTTCCAAAAAAAATTTGGCAATGTCTTCATTTAAAGAAGCTAAATACTTTATCATTTCAATGAAATTTCCACGATTGGATGACTCAAGAGATTCATCATGACCTTTAAAAGCACATGCTTGAATTGCAAGCCACTTAACACTATCTGTTGTGGTCTTGAGTCGCAATCAATTCTACAAAACTAGTTTTGAATCCTGCACTTGCATCTTTTATCAATATGTAGAGATGGATCTGATAAGCTTTCCCAATTGCTCATAGCCAGTATGGTGTGAGGAACAAGGACCCCTTCATGACGTGCAAATGCACATTTATTTCCATTTTTAACTCTTTTCCAATTATCAAACCCTTCAATGGTAAATTTAGGAAACTTAGGTGGATTTTGATAAAAAAAAAAAAAAGCATGGAAAACAAAATGCGCCTTTTTTTTTTACTCAAAATACTCAAGCCATGGAAACTTTATAAACCAAGAATAATTAAATTTAAGATATTGTATTTCATCAATTTTTTTTTGCGTATTCCTTTAAGTTGGGTTGACAAGCTCCTAATTTTATATATGCTTTTCAAACATTATCATGTTCATTAACAGAATATGTCCATATTGGAAGATGTAATCCGGAATCACGTTCCAAAGAAGAGATATCAACTTTTGTGGGTTCGACTATTTGAGGCTAAAAAGAAGGTTGCACATCGGGAATCTAAGCATTAGTACTAGATGAAGGATTAGTCTCACTCTCACTTGTTGATTCATCTTTCTTATAGTATGAAAAAAGTGTGTTTCTTGGCTTCTTTAATTGAGGTTGGCTTGACATTGTAATCTACAAACCACAAAGATAACATTTTAAGTAGAGTTTTTTAAGTAATTTTTTTTTATTACTAACCAAATCTCAAATTACCCAAACACTCACTCAAATAGGACCACAATTAAAACAAAGATTCATTCAATAAAAAGCGGAACAAATTATACTATAGTAAGAACACAATATTGACAAAATAAAAATAAAAATAATAATAATAAAAAAAAAAACTCTATTAATTTGTAACTAAATTACTAATCCTCACCCACTTAACCAACACATATCCTACACATGTGCCCCAGAAATAGTATATTCATCACAACACAAACAACAATAAATGTACAATTGCACCTACACCTTTACCCAAACAATAACAAATTAATAAGGCACATAAATTCATAAACCAACCACTGGCCCACTGCCCACTAGCCAGCAAAGCTCATTCACAAACAACAAATATCCAATTTCACAAAATTCAAACCACTACCACTATCCATTCTCATCCACAAATAACTAAAAAATAAAAGTGGTATGCCGGATAGCCGTTGTTGGCAATTTTCTAGCACTTTGGCTTATTTTCGACTTTTTTCCCGTTTTCGATTGACCTAACTCCCGGTGTCAGATTTGGGCAAACTTGGTATTTCCGGAAATCTTGTGATGTCTTATTTCCCATGGTACAAATCTTGTGTCATTCAAAGTTCTAGTTGTGAAACTGCGAGCTTCGGAATAAGGGCTACTAGAGAGATTTCCTTGTTGGCGGTCCGTTTTCCCGTGCTAATTCTGGGCAACTCGGGTATGCTTTTGATGAGCCGAAAGAACTTGCTTCTAGGTAAAATTCTTATCTTCGAAAAGTTACCTGCTTTTAGGAAACTCATGGAGTGGATTGAGAAGACTCTGTGCACAAAAGCGGCTTCAAAATGGGTCTCTTTATGTCCAAAATGCTTAGTGAAATTTCACTAAGTGTTGGGCATTTTTTTCTGCTGTTTCGGCCATAACTCCTTCGTTTTAAATCTGTTTTGGGCCTGTGAACTATCAAACTGAAGATCTTCATGTATTCTTCCAAATGACGGTAAAACAGTTGATCAAATCTTGATGGAGCTCAACCATGGCTTCGGTCAAACTCTGGTCAAACTTATCAAAATCCTCCTATCCTTGAAACGTGGTCTTGGATTGACAGATTTCAACATGTTCAGGTATTTTCAGCTAGTTCTTGCATTAATCAGGCTGCCTTGGTTTAAGTGTTGAATTCCCAGGAAAATCCTTATGGTAAAAATGGGGCCTCACGCAGCATGGTGCTGCGTGGAGCAGCGCTACATTGCTCCACGCAACTTGGTGCTACGTGAGCTTGTCTGGTTGCTTGCTCCGCGCGTTTTGTCTGATTTCGACGAGTTTTTGGCTCTTTGAACACCTTTTTTTGGATTGACGGTTGAGGGTCTTCCGGTGGTCGAATTAGGTCAAACCTGGTGTCTATGGAAAGCCTGCACTGTCAAATTTCTAGTGGAATTAACCTTGCATGATTCTGACTTCTGTGCAGAAAAATGCAGCTTCTGGAAGTACGACAATCAGACTATTTTTTGCATTCGGGATGGTTTTTTCCAGTTTTCCGGTACGGATTCCTATCAGCTCGGATAAACTCTTAACAAATCGAGAGAACCTTGTCGTAGACGAAGTTTCCCTCTTCGAAAAGGCGTAAGCTTTTCGGAAACTCATGGTAAGGATTAGGAAGACTCTGTGTGCAAAGGTGGTACGTCGGATAACTGTTGTCGGCAATTTTCCAACACTTTGTCTTATTTTTGTAGTTTTTCCCGCTTTCGGTTGACCTAACTCCCTATGTCGGATTTGGGCAAACTTGGTATTTCTGGAAATATTGTGATGTCTACTTTCCTATGGCATAAATATTGTGTCATTTTGAGTTCCGATTAAGAAACTGTGGGCTTCGGAATAAGGGTTGCCAAAAAAATTTCCTTGTTGGTGGTCCATTTTCCGATTCCGATTCTGAGCAACTCGAGTATGCTTTTGATGAGCCGAAAGAAGCTGCTTCTAGGTAAACTTTTTATCTTCAAAAAGCTACTTGCTTTCTAGAAACTCATGGAGTGGATTGAGAAGATTTTGCACACAAAAGTGGCTTCAAAATGGGTTTCTTTATGTCCAAAATACTTAGTGAAATTTCATTAAGTGTTGGTCCTTTTTCCACTGTTTCGGGCATAACTCCTTCGTTTTAAATCCGTTTTGGGCCCGTGAACTATCAAACTGAAGATCTTTATGTACTCTTCCAAATGACGGTAAAACAATCAATCAACTCTCGATGGATCTCAACTATGGCTTCGGTCAAACTCTGGTCAAACTTGGTCAAACTCATGAAAATTCTCATATCCTTGAAACGCGGTCTTGGATTGACGGATTTCAACATGTTCGGGTATTTTCAGCCGGTTCTTGCATTAATTGAGCTGCCTGGATTTGCATGTTGGATTCCCGGGAAAACCTTAGGGTAAAAATGGGGTTATGACAGTTCTTAACCCTAAAAAGGTTTGAGAATACGAACGACCCCTTAAAGAAGAAGAGATGACCAAGGTGGCATTTCACACCCTATAAATAGAAGCTTGAATTTCAAGGAAAAAATGAGAAAAAATTAGAGTGATAGAAAGATTCTGCTAGTCCAAGCTCTGAGCAGCCCAAATTCAAGAAGAAACATTGTCGTAATCAAGAAAACGAAGAAGAATTCGATCCATCTTCATCTTAATCCAAGCCCAAGTTCCAAACCAGCAAAGAGAAGCCTCCCAGATTCTGAGCATACTAAATCCGGGACCCTTAGGTCCAAGTATTCCATTCCTACGCCAAAGTGCCGCCCAGTTTCCAAGAATCCAAGCTCACCTTTCCATTTGCTACGCGAAAGCGCTGCCGAAATCCCGACTCCACATTAGGTACTACTAAACCTTACTTTCCTAAGTCCAATTATATGTTCATATGCCATTTTGTGTAATTCTTAGAATCATATGTCTAAACTTGCACATTTTATCATGTTTGCACTAATCTTTACACTACCCCATGGATTTTATGCATAAACCCTAGAATCCATTTCTAGGTTCTTTTCCCATATAATATTCATCTCATTTACATTAAAACCCTAGAATTCACTTCTAGGTCCTTTTCATTATTTCAAGTATGCTTAAATGCACTTTTAAGCCTTTTTATGAACATGTACCCATAAACCCTAGCATGCATGCCTAGGTTCCCTTTTTATGATTTAATGTGTATAAATGAGCCTTTTTTTATATAACATTGTGCATAAAACCCAAAATCTCATTTTGGTACTTTTTCATCTTTATTAACATGTCATTTAATTAAACCTTAGCAACATGCTTATGTACATTTAATTAAACCCTAACTTCATGATTAGGTACTCATTTTCACATGCCATATGGTTTGCCCATTTGTCCAATAAATTGTGCAATTGTTTATTTCATATAAAATACTTAAACAATTTGCCATGCAAGCTTTAAAAATACTAAAAACATGGTTCTATAAGTAGCGCAACGCATATAGATTGGCCCGCCCTAATACTAAGGCCGACCCTTACTTTAGGGCGCCATGATGCATGTATTCGATGTATTTTGAAGCGTTTAGACGTTGACGCATGTAAAGAATGCTCGCGCGTTGCATTCCTTATGAAATCATGCGATAATTAAAATTCAACAAAACTATTACCTTCGCTTGTACTTACAACGAATCGCGGGAGTTCCTAGCATGTGCAAACATGGACAGGGAACCCGTATGCATTTGAGGACCAAAAAAATAAGGGAATAGTCAAAAAATAAGAAGGTTAATCCAAGCCGCCATACGACAGACCGCTTTGCCCGTGCAACCCAAGGGCAAATGAGGTCTTGATCATGGCCAAACCAATTTAACTTTATTCTAATGAACAATGTTAGGTTTCCAAGTATACCTTGTCATTGCTTTACCAAGAACCCTGAAAGATATACATATAATCAAAAAGAGGAACAAAGGATAACAAAACCAACCGCGTCAAATTCGTGCATAACCAATTGATATACACTTGACAACGTCGGGACATTTGCACCCAAAAATAATCCAACATTTTACTTGATCAAACACAAACATGAACACATGGAGGGAGGTAACCATCTATGGATGGATGTCGTGGGGTGCCTAACACCTTCCCCACGTATAATCAAATCCCCGAATCCATCTCTGGCTCAAGACTCGGTTTTTAGGCATATCTTAATCAAGATAATAAAACCAATTAGACATATGTAACTAATCACACCTTCAATTTCTCAATGATTGGAGGCGACTCCAAATCTCGTGTTTCTCCTCCCCATTGCCATATCCACAGATATGCCGGAGCACACACACACACACGCACATGTTTCCACAATATGTTCACACACAAGCACACAAAGCGAGATTCCGTTAAGCCTAATGGGAGTTGGAGTCGGGAACAATCGCGATGATTTTCCGGTGTCGACAATAACGGGGTAAGAAAACATAAATTTCACTCGTTAAATCCTATCTTGTGGTTGTGAAGGGAAAAAAAGGGACGAAGAAAAGTGGTGTCGAAGGTCTTTTGCTTGGTGGCCATGGTGTGAAAGGATTTTTACAATCCAATATTTCTTAATGAGAAGTTAATATTTTCACACTACCATTTCTTAATATTTCAGAGCATCTTATGATATTTTCGATTGTTTGTATAGTATCTTAAAACAAGTATACCATCTCAAAACCCCCCTTCCAACTTTTTATTGAAAAACCAACTGTCGATTTTCAGTCACGTAACAAAATTTGAAGATAAATTTAAATTAGTAATTATTAAATATAAATTTTAATTTACGGATTCTCGAGTTTTAATATTAAATTATATTTTAATAATGATATCGAAACCATATCCAAATTGATGTATAAATTATCATTATTGATTCTTTTAAATAAAAGAAGAATCCTCCTCAATTTCAATCATGTGAAGCTGTTTAGGTTCACATAAAAAAAAAAAAATGTGAAACTGTTTAGGTTTACTTCACCAATCTTTTGGTGGGCCCGGTGCTTTTTGCGCAGAGGATTTAAGAAGTCCTTTACAGCTTTTGTTTGCTTTAATTTTACATGTGGACCCGGTGTGATTAGTGACTTAAAGTTATACACGTGATTTTGGTGGTTGTAGACTTCTTGGAAAACATAAAAAAAGAACAAAGAAAGAGGACAAGAAATTACATACTGACTGTGGTGGCCCGGTGCTTAAAGTCATACACGTGATTTTGGTGGTTGTAGACTTCTTGGAAAACATAAAAGGCAGAAATATACTTTTCGTTTCTATATTTAAGAGGTGTTTTTAATTTGATCTTAGTGATTTAAAACAATTCAATTGGGTCCTTATATTTTTAAGCCGTTATCAATTTTATCCTTGGAGTCAACTCCGTTAGAAATTGCTTATGTGACAAATGGAAATTACTAATATCATCATTTAAAAATAATAAAAAATAATTTAATTCAGCCACGTAATTATTCTTTTTTTTTCTTTTTCTTTTCTTCCTTTCTCTTTTATTTTTTTATTTTTTCTTTTCTCTTTCCTCTGTTTTTATTCCTCCCCAGATTTCTTTTCTGGTCACAATCCGCCGCCCACAACAATATACCAGCCACCACACCACAGATCCTTCAAGCAAATCACAACAACAAACTCACAACCACAACCGCAACTCCATCCTTCAACCAAATCCAACCCATAACCCACAATTCAAAAAACAAATTAACAAAACACAAATCTCAGATCTGATCGGCTATTGCGATCCCAACGCGAGCCCATGCGATGACAGATCTGTGGGTATTTCGCCTATATTTGTGGGTTTGTGGGCTCGTGGGTCACGGATCTGAAGCTTCGGTGACGTGGTGGAGTTTTAGTTCTTCACCGGCCACTTTCTTTCATGGATGTTCTGGATATGGAGCTTGGAGAACGGGATGGGGTTTAGAACTTCGCTGGCCACTCTCTCTCTCATGGGGTTTAGATTTGTAACGACTGCCACACTCTCACCACGCACCGAAGACTACAGCGAGATATTCGAGAGCTTCCATGCTTCACGCGCCTCGTCCATTCCGATGCTGGATCTCCCGGCGGTCGATGAGGCTGAGGCTGAGGTCTTCTTCGATGTCCAGAGCTCCGGCTTCGACTATTCCGAGGTCTTCGGTGGTGGCTTCGACGGTCTAGATTGCGCTGCCTCCTTCGAAGACTTGCTTTATGACGGGTCCAACGGTCAGAATGTTCGTTCTTCTTCTTCTAAAGAAGAAGAAGAAGCTTGGTACGATCATGCTTTTAAAGCTCTCAGCTTTTTTCTACTTTTGCTACTTTTGAATTTTGAAATGCAACGCTTCAAAAAAAAAAAGTTGAATTTTTTTTTTTTTTGTTTATAATACGATTAATATGACATTCAAGAACATTATTGTAGTTTTTGAAGTGTTGTAGCTGGCTTCTACTGTGCGTTTAGGTTTGTTGGGTAATATTTTGATCTGGTTGTTTTGTGGTGAGCTTTGAATTTGTGGGAATTTTGTGACTTTACTAAAATGTAGTATGATAATGTGAGTGATTCTGGGTAAAGAAGTTTTGGGAGACTTGGGTAATCGATTGTTAAAATCGGTTACAAAAATCTGGGGAGGAATAAGAACAGAGGAGAGAGAAAAGAAAAAATAAAAGAGAAAGGAAAAAAAAAAAAAAAAAAAGAGAAAAGAAAAAAAATAATAAGAATAATTACGTGGCTGAATTAAATTATTTTTTTTTATTTTTAAATGACCATGTCAGTAATTTCTGTTTGCCACATAAGCAATTTCTAACGGAGTTAACTCCAAGGGTAAAATTGATAACGGCTTAAAAACATAAGGACCCAATTGAATGGTTTTAAATCACTAAAATCAAATTAAAAACACTCCCTAAGTATTGGAACCAAAAATATACTTCTGCCAACATAAAAAAAAGACAAAGAAAGAGGACAAGAAATTACATACTGACAGTGGTGGCCCGGTGCTTAAAGTTATACACGTGATTTTGGTGGTTGTAGACTTCTTGGAAAACATAAAAAAAGGACAAAGAAAGAGGACAAGAAATTACACACTGACAGTGCAAACTCATCAACGAATCATACGCCTGACAAGTGACAACCGTTATGCAAACTCATATTCATTTTCTTATATTTAATTCCTTAGAGCATTCACAACCCCTGTTAGGAAAATTATCTATTTTATTTCTTCAAAAATTCATTACTTTATTTTATTTATTAATATTTACATAACATCTTATATCTAACTTTTTATTTTACACTACATTCTATTAAAATATTATTAAAAAAACTTCTATTTTTTTCCCAAACTTCCCCAACACCCACCCACGCCCACGACCACGACCACGACCACGACAGTAACCAAACTTCCCAAACTCTTTTTTTTTTTTCCCAAGCAATTTAAAAAATAGAAAAACTCTAGTAAAGATCATTTTGGAAAAAACGTCGAAATTGCTTGCTATTTGGTAAGCTGATTAGAATCGTCACAAGGACTAAGGCTCATCACCTTACAGCCAAGAGCACTGCTAGTTTTCGGGCAAATTCTTTCGTATAGGCCTTTAATTAAGCAAATTTGTTGTTTATGGTAATTTTTCCTTTTATTGTAATTCTCAATTTTAAAGTCACAATAAGGTCGCGTCTGTTTTAGCACGTTTCCTAGATTCAGTAGGAGTTGATTAAATAATTAACTTATTTTTTCTTTTCCTTTTTGGTATTTTTTTTCCTATTTTCAGCATAATTTTGTATCTACCACGAATTAGGGTTTTTATAGTATTTCTAAGGGGTCTTCTAGTAGCCTTAGGATTTCTTTAGTACTTATATCAACTAGACTATAATCCGTGCAATGCACAACTCTTTTTCATTTTTTTTTCTCTATAATTATGTTCCTAACAAAGCAACTAAACTAAGAAAAATGAAGAAATAATAACAATAATGAAAAGGAAAAAAAAAATGTAAAATAGAAAATGTAAATAATTTTTCTTTGCACATAAAAATAGAAAATGATCATTTTTATTATATCTCATCAAATGTATTGTACTGATTTTTATTATATTTCATCAAATGGGGATATTGAACATAAAGTCAATGGGGGTTTCTATCTCGGGATTGTATTGACTTAGCAAAAAAAAAAAGAAAAAAAACTCACTTCACATTGTTTATGAATTTCAATCACTTTAGTGAAACTCAATTGTTTCATATAGGGATTCTAAATGTTCAGAGGTTTGTCATTTTTGTTTGCCTTACAACACTTTGATAGTACAAATAAATAATACAATTTGTCACATATTTATCTCATCTTTACCTTTTTTGACTTTCTTTTGTTTATCTTTTTATCTATTTTTTGGGCAATTTATCACTTATTAATAATCACATAAACAATATTTGTGACCTTAGAAGTTCATCATATAACAAATTGATCCACGGAGATAAAAATAGCAATATCATCTTAAGTCTAACACGTATCTTATGAAAATTTAATATAGAGAAAAAAAAAATATTTACATAGGGATTGAACCCACGCCCTCAGAGGGGTGAGACATTTTGAAGAGAAAAATGACCATTGGTACAAATGTTCAAGTTGTAATTTAAATGCATATTTGAAATAACATATATTGTGTTTAACATATTTAGCTTTAATTGGAACATATAATTGGTAGTGGATATTTAATTTATTAATGGTGTAGTTTTTATTATGAGACCGTGAGTATTTAATTTATTAATTGTATTATTTTTATTATGGGGTAGTGAGTATTTAATTCATTAATGATGTAATTTTTTTTTAATAAACTGACACATGACAAACAGAAAAAGTTGTCTTAGATGTCACGTGGCAGAAAGATGACAACGTCTTCTACTTTAATATATATATATATATATATATATAGATGTTGTCAATTTCTTTCCGTTCTGACCGAAACGGACGGAATTTCTGTACTGGTATACAACCCGAAACCGTTAATCCCATTGTTCCATCTCGAAAAAAAAAAAAAAAAAAAAAAAAAAAAAAAAAAAAAAAAGTGAGGATAATTTCGGGCCATTCCAATTATTCCGACCCGTTTCGGTCAATTTCGACCGGAAATCAAATTTCAAGTTTTCCACAGATCTGTCTCTTAGATTGTGATGGTTGTGATTGTGTGTGGTGCGGCGCATGTGCGAATCGTATGTTGGTCACTTGGATCCAAGGATGGCGGTGGTGGTCTTGAAGGAAGCAAGGAACCAAATGGCTCCTCCTCCTCCCATGGCACCGTTTAGTTGATTCTTTGGTGGTGGTGGTCTTTAAGGAAGTGAAAAACACGATTTTTCTACTTATGTAAATGCAGATAAAGAGAGAATAAAGAAAAGGTGAAATGTTTCTCGGATTGTGTTTTAGAGTTGAGTGATTATGTTATGATATAAAAGGCAGGGTAATTATTAGGTACTCCGGGAGTACATTAAATGCGTACTCCCTCCTCTCACAGAGGGTGTGGGTCCCGCTAATTAAATTCATGATGGGATCACCACCTCTGTGAAAGGAGGGAATACGCATTTAATGTACTCCCGGAGTACCTAATAATTTTCCTAAAAGGCAATATTTTTATTAAGAATTGAAAAGATTACAAAAGCAACAGAGAGTAATAAGGGCATTAAAGATAAAGGAGCATCTTGAATCCAGCAAGCCAACAAACCCATGTTGACCAGGATAAGGAAAAGGATCATCTCCATTTAAAATGAAATGGAGAATCTCTATTTTATGTTCTAGATTAAATATCTTAAATCTAACAATATACAGACTGTCACGTCATTTAAAATTTTAAATAATGAGACACTCTGTACACCATTAGATTTGTGAAATAAAATCTAAACCATGAAATGGACAAATAGAAAAATTTCCAAATAGAGAGAATCCTAGACAAATTAAAACAAAATCTAGAATTAAAATCTTCATTTTTTATTCTAAGAAATGCATTATAGGTAAAATGCATTTCATAATCTAAATGCCAACCAAACATGACATATGTTTTACCAAATATATTTTGGGACAAATTACACTTTCCTCCCTTTATCTATAGGGTTAGTTTCAATCTCCCCATTTATCTTGAACTGAGCAATATGCCCCTTTATCTATTGAAATTGTGCAACCTACTCCAAACATCTATTTTTCTGTTAAATCCTAACAGAACTTATGCGAAGTTTAAGATACCCATATTTTAACTCATTTAACCCAACTGTGGCCAAATCACTTCCTAGTCCCTCCATGAAAATTGGAGTTCTAGTTTTACACCTTTGCTCTACAAAACCCATAAATTGAAAAAACATATAAATAAAAATTTAATAATAACAAAAACCGATACCATGGTATGATGACCAGAACAACTGAAGTTTCATTTTTTAGGATCTGACCTGAGCCTATATTAAGCCATTTCTCTAATCCAATTTTTCGATTATCTTTTTAGCGTTATTGCAGTACAGAGCATATGACTCAATATTTCAATGATTCAATCTCCTTTCTTTACCTTTGTTTTACTCATCAACTAAACAGTGCGCTAGTTTCTGATCATTAAACCTTAAATTACATTTATTTAGAGAAAAATTAAATTAAATAAAAAAAATAGCTAATTAATGGAGCCCGCTTAACAATACTGCATAATATCGGTTAAAACTTAGCATTTCTTCATTTTCTCTCAAATTTTCCCGGTAACCAAATAGTTGCGCAATTTTTCAAGAGTGTGGATGAAACACCGGTAGGAGTTACAACAATGTATTGAGAATTAAGGGTTTGAACTTGATTGATTAGGAAAAAGACAGCGAACATTACTAACAGTAAAGTATAAATAAGTACAATACCAGGTGAGCTTTTAGATGCACTGTGTGGTCTCTGTTCTTCTCTTTCGTTGAGAATGAAATTTTCATGAGAGAGAAAGACTTAAAATAGGGGTATTTTAGACTTTTTGTATAGGTTTTGTTAGGATTTAACAGCAACATAGACGTTTGGAGATAAGTTATATAATTCCAATAGATAAATAGGGACATTACTCAATTTAATAGATCAAAATAAGATTAAAATTAACCCATAAATAAAAGAGAGAAAGTGCAATTTCCCTATATTTTGGGGGTAAGAAACATGTGATGGATTATGAGTTATGTGCATCTAGTGCTGATAAGATAACAGACTATACACAAAAGCTTGAATATTGACCAAGCTGTACCAAGTCAATACAGCATCATTGCTGGAATATATGGCCTAGTTTGCGATTAGACCCTTGCCTCTCTCTCTCTCTCTCTCTCTGGCGCACACGGAATCAAAAACGAAACTTTAGTCCAGTAAGTATCCACTTGGAAGAAAGGTTGCATTTATTCTGGAAGCAAAAATTGTCAACCATGCTGCTGCCTGCAGGTACTTCAGTAATTTAGCTCACTTCTTCATGTGCTAGATTCATATTGCAGAATTATCACCCCCTTGAACGACCTTAAATTTTTCCAATTTCCTGTGATGGTGTCCTTAGAATTTGTTGACTGCTGATTACTTGGAGTAATACTAAAATGTTGCATAGATTTTCTTTAATTTTCTTTCGGCTTTTAATAATTTATATTAATTTTCAGTTGCTAGCAGTACGATCTTTATAAAGGAAAGGCTGATGATGGAAATGTTTCGTCCAAGTTGGAGGCAACTATGGAAGGAATGGGAGCTGCGAGGACTGGTTATACTTAGCCTCACTGCCCAAATAATTCTTGTTGTCTTGGGCAATCGCAGAAAGTATATTGCTGGAACTTGGATCAGATTGATTGTTTGGTCAACCTACTTACTTGCCGACTACATAGCAGCAATGGCGGTTGGCATACTCTCAAATGACCTTGGAGAGGTCTACAGCAAGCACAGTGGTTTTGTTGATGCAGGGTATGAGCTAAGAGCATTTTGGGCCCCACTTTTGCTGTCGCACTTGGGTGGCACCGATGCCATTACTGCTTACTCTTTGGAAGACAATGAGCTGTGGAGAAGGCACTCATTTGGAGTAATTACCCAAGCAATTATGACACTGTACGTCTTGCTCACAGCATGGACAAGCTCTCGTTTTTCTCTACTCTCAATTGCAATGTTCTGGGTTGGGTTTGTCAAGTACAGTGAAAGAGTGTGTGTCCTATACTTGGCAAGCCAAAAGAAATTTAGAAACTTAATTCCAAATATCCCAACCGATGGTTCCAAAGTAACTGCGGAATGCAAACTGAAGGAGGTGGAGGGGTACAATCTCACACATCAGGTGCTTGAGGTTGAGGTGTTGGATCATTCGGCCAATACATTATCAGATGAGCCTATTCCTGGTGCAAATGATTTACTTACGGCCATTAGCTTCCTTGAGATGGTCAAGCGTCTCTTTGCAGATGTCATACTTGGATTCAATGATCGGGATGTAAGCAGGGCAATCTTCGAAAAGGAAGATTTCTCTGCTGACAAGGCTTTCAAGATAATTGAAATTGAACTCAGCTTTATATACGATTTGTTGTACACCAAGGCGAAGGCAGTCTACTCTCTTTGGGGCATTATTGTGCGAATAATCGGAATCATTCTCACCATCTCTGTATTTGTGATGTTTCTCACCCTCATAGAGAAACAAGGATACTCCAAGATTGACCTTAACATTACTTTGGTATTATTGGTAATCGCCATTCTTCTGGAGTTATGTGCAATTGCAGATCTACTTCTCTCTGATCAAACCGCTCATTGGTTAATTAAGCACAAGAAAACAGCCATCTTACAAAAAATCGAATGTTTATCACCTCTGTCTCAAAAGCACAGGTGGTCAAATTCTATTAATCAGCTAACGTTCTCCACAGAAGAAAAAGCCTTCCCTTACCGAATCTTAAAGATATTATGCATTGATGAATTGCTAGAGATTCACAGGTATGAGACTCCTGCATCACTAAGCAGCGATTTAAAAAAATTCATCTTCGAAGAAATCAAGAAAATTAGGCCCCCTGAGGAAAAGAAAGGCTCTGCCACAGATCTTAAAGCTTTGTTCGGCCGTAGGGGAGGCCGCACAGTCAGAAAGCACAACCGAGATGACCTTGATTGGAGTGTTAAGTTGGGGTTTGACCAGAGCATCCTTATCTGGCACCTTGCTACACTAATATACTCTAAGATAGAATCATCAAAACGAAAAGGCCACACATCCTCCAACGGAGATGATGCAAACATTAAAATATCCAAGTGCCTGTCGCAATATTTGCTTTACCTCCTAGTGGTGCATCCTGACATGTTGCCAATTGGGATAGGGCACATCAGGTTTCAGGACATTCATGCCGATGTTGGGAACTTCATTGAACAAGGGATATCCAAGAAAACGATTACCACGGTTATACCTACTATTCGAGGTGGTGGCAACTTTGTGATAGTCAATGCGTGTAAGCTTGCATTAGCATTATTATATCCCGACGAAGCCAAGAAAGAGTACAAAAGTAACAAAACCGAGGAAGTCACGGAAGGGTGCAAAAGTAACGAGCCTAATGAAGATGGGGAAGAGAACAAAAGTGAGCATAGAAAGGACAACTGGGACATGATTGCCAATGTTTGGTTGGAAATGCTAGGTCATGCTGCCAGCCAATGCGGAGGAGCACATCATGCTCGGCAACTCAGAAAAGGAGGGGAGCTTCTCACCCATGTTTGGCTTCTCATGGCACATTTGGGCTTAACCGATCACTTCCAGATAGAGTATAGCCCTACAATAGCTGCCTCGGTTGTATGGTAGACAGACAGTTTAAATAAATTAAACCTTGTATTTTTTAATATTTACCGCATTACTATTAAGAAGATTCCTTAATTTTTATTTTATTAATTTTTACCTATAAAATAGCAATCTCTACTAACCAATGTTTATCTAGACAAGAATCCTCTCTATTTGAAATGAAATTGAGAGTCTTAATTTTATGGTCTAAATTAAATATTTCAGATCTAACAATATACAGACTACCACATCATTTAAAATTTTAAATGACGAGACACTTTATATACCGTTAGATTTGTGAAATAAAATCCATAGTTTTAAAAACCGGACTGGGGAGAGAACCGGAAAAGGAAGTGGTTCCCGTATCAGTGGTCCGACCGGTGGTCAAACCGGTGACGTCATAAATAATTTAATTAATATTTTTTAAATTATATAATTAATAATATATATATATATATAACAAATTTTAGATATATATATATATATAAACTTTTAATCATGTAAAAAACAAAATATATAAACTTTTAAGTTTACATATTTTTATTATCATTTTATATAATGTAATTAAGAATAAAATGATTTAATTAGACTTTTCTCAACTTAATAGGGTTGATAAATCTTTCTTATAGAGACTTATTTTAAAATAAAAGGGTCCAAAATTATTCACAATTAATTAAATAAAATTAAATGCAATTGCAAAGTAACATTACATTGATTACAAATTATTATTGTTATCTCAAAAATTGAGAAGTAGTTGGTAAGTATTGCTGGCAGCTGGTAAAGTGGTAAGTATTGATCAAATGGAGTAAAGAGTAAAAGACAAAATCAGGAACAAAGTATCAATAAGCCCCAACAGTTAAAAAGACAAAAAAGTAAAACAAAAGAAAAAGCGAAGACAAGGCAAGAAACTGAAATGCCAAGACCACAAGAGAAGCGAATCTTTCGGGCATCTCCCATCTACGAAAATCTCATCAGATGGTGAACCAGCAAAGTGCGAAGGCCATGGTGATGGCGATGATGTCATCAACCATCACTTCATCCACACGATATAAACCAAATCTAGACCATCATTGATATTGATTGCTGCAACAACTTATATAGGCAGATCTGAATGTCGACGTCGAGCCAAGTCAAGAGGTTAGAGGTGGACGATGAACACTTCCTCACATCAGTTGAGCATCGATTTTCTGTTCCAGTTTTCGCCATAGTCGATGGCGGCGTGATGAGAAATGGTCTTTTCTGTATAAGAGCAAAACCGGTTTAACCATTCCGATTTCCGGTTTTGCTAGTTTAACCAGCGGTTTCCGAGTTTGCATGCTTTTTTCTCATTTTTCGGTTTTTAAAGCTAACCGCACAGGATCAAACTTCGGTTCACTGTCAAACCGGTTGAACTGGCCGATCCGGTCCGATTTTTAAAACCATGATAAAATCTGAACCATGAAATTGATAAATTGAGAGATTTCCAAATGGAGACAATCATATTCTCGTTTATCTATACAACTTTTAAACTCTAACCCACGTTTTTTTTTCTTTAACTTACTATTTCCACTAAAATAACTACTATGATAAAATTTAGAGAAAATGTCGGTTACTTTTCCATTTAAAATAAAACTATTTATAACTACTCCTAAAATTCCTCTATGACGCACTCTGACTTTCTAGTCTAGAACAGAGTGGGAGATTTCTTCTTGCGCATCACTGCAAGTCTGTCAAACCTCTTCTAGGGTGTTAAAGCTTCTAGAGTAGGGGCACTATATTCTTTTCTTTTCTTTCGTTTGTGGTTGCAATCATGACTGAAGAATTGGAGGAAATGTGTCGTCGTATGAAACTTTTTGATGAAGAATTGTGTCTGTTTCGAATCAAGAAGGATGCAGTCGCGAAGTCCAAACAGGAGGCGCAATTCAGTTTGTTGTTCAAGCTTTTGTCCAATCGACTGTATAATATGGAGGCTTTCAAGGGAATGGTGAGATCTTTATGGCAGTCTACTGGCGGTTTACTTATTCGGGACATTAGTGACAATCTATTCATGGCCGTTTTTAATTCCAAGGATGATCTGGAACATGTTTGTGTACGAAGTCCTTGGACTTTTGACAAAAAGCTCATTCAGATTGTGCGGTTTTAGGGGAACATGCAACCAACAGTTGTTTGTTTCACACATTCAGCTTTCGGGATGCGTGTCATTAATCTCTCTATCAAGAGCATGACCAAGGAAGTAGGGGAAGATATTGGAAGGGAGTTGGGAAACCTTTTAGATGTCGATGTACCTCCAAATCGTATGGGTTGGGGTCTTGATTTACGTATCAGAGTTGAAATTGATATTACAAAACCTCTTTTGAGAGTGCGTATTTTTTAGCCGGAGGATGAGGGTGAGAAGCCATTTTGGGTTGATTTTCAATATGAACATCTCCCAATCTTTTGCTATCGGTGTGGTAGGTTAGGCCACAATAGTAATGAGTGCATTACTGGTCGAAGTTCCTCGGGGGTTAATCAGATGGAGGGGGCGTTATATGGGACATGGCTTCGTACTCCACCTCTGCGTCAAAATAAACCACGATGTGAGTGCGCTGGTCATTTTCCTCAAGCTTTTGGTACTGAGAGTCCGTAGAGTTCTGGTGGTTCCCATGCAAGATCTTGTCCATCTCAGGGATAGGAGAATAGTGGTTCGAGGGTGGTAATGGAGGAGGAGTGTAGTTCGACGGCAAATCCAGAACAAATGATGGGCCGTTGTAGTTCGGCAGTAAATCCGGCCAATGTGATCGTGCATAACGATACTTTGAATTCAAACGTGGCGTCTTCCTCGAGGGTTGAAAAACAAGATAACATGGAGATACTTGTTCCATAGGAGTCTGATAAGGTTGCACGTTCTGATAACAAGCATCCTATGGTTAAGGTTGTTGTTCCACATAATTCGGATGAGACACCCACCAAATTGTGTCATTCTGAATGTGTGGAGAGTGTTCTTGTTGGGTGCGTGGCAAGGTCGAAGGATGTTACGTGTAACATTCCTGTTTCTTCTGGAAGTGGGTCCAGTGTAGTTACCAAGCCTCCCACGTGGAAAAAACGTGCTCGTCAACATCCTTTAGTGAGTTCGACGGTTGTACATGCTAGTATTGGGCTTTTAGGGAAGAAATGAACATTGCCTACTGAGCTAGAGGAGAGTAATGTTGTGAAGGAACCATGTGTGAAAAAACAACTTCCTTTCGGAGCTATAAAATACTATGACTCCAAATCGGTGGAGGCTGCTGTGCAGCCCCGTCGGTCACCATGAGGATTTTGAGTTTGAACTGTCGTGGGCTTGAGAACCTAGAGACAGTTCTAGAACTTCACGGGATAATGAAGGTTGAAGCTCCCACAATTGTATTTCTGATGGAAACGTGATTGCATGCGAATCATTTGGAATTTCTTAGAGTTCGCCTTGGTATGGCCGGCTACCTTGGTGTGGATAGACACGACACTGGTGGAGGTCTCGCTCTTCTATGGGACTTTACAGTTTGTTTACAAATAAAAAGCTACTCTACTTATCATGTAGATGCAATTGTAACTCAAGATGATGGTATTTGTTAGAGATTTACAAGATTTTAGGGTCATCCAGAAACGGCTTTACGAGCCCAATCATGGGATTTGCTTCGACGACTCCATGCTGACTATGCTATGCCATGGCTGGTGGCTGGAGATTTAACGAAATAATGGCAATGGTGGAGAAGGAGGGGAGATTATTTCGAAACCCAAGGTAGATGGCTACCTTCCGTGAAGTGCTTTCGAATTGTTCCTTGCAAGACCTTGGCTTTCAAGGTGTTGAATTTACTTGGAATAATAATCGTGAGTATGCAACTTTTGTTCGTGAGAAACTGGATAGGGGTGTGGCAAATTCTGATTGGATGGTTTTATTTTCAAGAGCAGTGGTCTGTCATAATTCTTTTGCATCTTCTAATCATATGGGCATACTCATTGACCTCATGCCGGTGCCCTCCATGAATCAACGAAAACGGTGTAAGCTTTTCCATTTTGATCATACTTGGTTGCGTGAGGAAGGATGTGAGCCAGTTATCAATGCTGCATGGAACAAAAAGCAGTTTGGAACACCCCTATACCAATTAACACAAAAGATTAAACAGTGTCGTATTGATCTCCTCCTTTGGAGTCAGTCGCATACTCGAGTTACTACTAAGATTATCCAGGAAAAGAAGGCATAATTACAGCAAATGGAGGTCTACCGAGGGGAAGCTTTTGATGGGTGAGCAATGGCGAGCTTGAGAAGAGAGCTCAATTTGCTCCATGAAAAGGAGGAAGTGCATTGGCGGCAACGTTCCAGAATTGCGCGGTTTAAGGAAGGAGATAGGAATACTAGTTTCTATCATGCATGTGCCTCGCAACGTAAGAAAACCAATACCATTGTAGGGCTCAATGATGACAATGGTATTTGGCATTCGGATAAGGTGGCAATTGATACTCTGGCGGTTGATTACTTTTCGAATCTATTCTTTACATCTCATCTTGCGGCAGTTGGAGAAGTGGTGAATCATGTTGAACCAGCGGTAACTTTTGCCATGAATGAAGGATTTCTTGTACCATTCACCAATGAAGAAGTCAAGTTTGCTCTATTCCAAATGCACCCTTCGAAAGCTCCAAGTCCAAATGGTATGACTAATCTATTTTATCAAAAAATTTGGCACATTGTAGAACATGATGTGTGCTTGGCTGTATTGGATTTTCTTAATAATGGTCATATGCTTAAAAATGTTAATTCTACGCATATTGCCTTGATTCCAAAAGTTAAAAATTCAGAGAGCATGTCCAATTTTCGTCCTATCAGCTTATGTGATGTGATTTACAAAATTATTTCCAAGATCCTTGTCAACAAGATGAAGCTAATTCTCCCAAATGTAATTGCGGATAGTCAAAGTGCTTTTGTTCCGGGGAGGATGATTACAGACAATGTGATTATTGCTTTCGAGTCATTGCATTATCTTAAAAATCTTCGGGGAGGAAAGAATGCACAGATAGTAGCCAAGTTTGATATGAGCAAGGCCTATGATTAGGTAAAGTGGTGTTATTTGAAGGCTATTATGCTAAAACTGGGCTTTCATGAGATGTGGGTACGGTTAATTATGGAATGCATGTCTTCTACTACATTTTTAGTTCTTGTTAATGGTGAGCCTACTGGCTACATCTCACCAACCCATGGACTTCGGCAAGGGGATCCTTTATTCCCATATTTATTCTTACACTGTGCAGAAGGGCTTTCGGCAATATTAAGGAAGGCGGAGAGAGATAAGGCTATTTGTGAGGTAGCTATTTGCCGGGGTGGGCCCCGCATGTCTCATCTTTTTTTTTTGCTGATGATAGCATCATTTTTTGTAGAGCTTTTATTCCAGAATGTACATTGCTTCAAGATCTGTTGTGTCTCTATGAGCATGCTTCTGGTAAAAAAGTTAATGGTGACAAAATAGGTTTATTCTTTAGCCATAATATGAGCCCTACTCTTCGAGCTTCTATTACGAGACTCTTTGGCTTATCTCAACCAACTTAGTTTGAGAAGTATCTGGGTCTCCCACCAATTATTGGTCGTGCAAAGAAAAGATTTTTTTATGGAATCAAAGATAGAATATGGCACCGGTTACAAGGTTGGAAGGAGAAACTTTTGTCACAGGCTGGTAGAGAAGTTCTAATTAAGGCGGTCATTTAGGCAATTCCAACCTATGCTATGAGCTGTTTCAAGTTTCGTGCTGGACTTTGTGTGGAATTATGCTCTATGGCTAATCGGTTCTAGTGGGGACAAAGGGATGGGAAGAAGAAAATTCATTGGCTTAATAAAGAAGAATTATCCAAACCCAAGGTTGATGGAGGAATTGGATTTCAAGATCTACAATTGTTTAATAAGTCACTTCTGGCACAGCAAGGATGGAGAATAATGCAGCATCCAGGTTCTCTTGTTTCCCGGGTTCTAAAAGCTAAATATTTCCCTCACACATCCTTGTTGGAGGCCACTGTTTGAAGGAGTGTTTCTTATATCTAGAGAAGTATTTGTGATGCATGGGATGTTCTAAGGCTGGGAATGAGATTGTGTGTTGGAACTGGGAACGGATCAAAATCTGGAAGGATTCATGGTTGCCAATTCCATCTACTCATAGTCTAATTACACCGATATGGGTATTGGATGAAAATGCAACGGTGGATTCGCTGATCTTACCAGACACGATGAAGTGGGATACGGCCCTACTTGAGTTGATTTTTCTACCAAGTGATGTTGAAGTCATCAAGAATATTCCTCTAAGCATACGCTGGCCTAATGATATTAAGATTTGGACAGAGATGAGGAAGGGGTGTTTCACGGTGAAGAGTGCTTATAACATGATGTTGTGGGAGAAGTACAAAATGGAGGCTTCCACGTCCTCTGGTTCAGGGTTGGATTATGATCTCTGGAAAGCTATTTGGTCTACTCGTGTACAACCGAAGGTGAGAACTTTTATTTGGAAAGCTTGTCGAAATATTCTTCCTACTCTTACCAAGCTTTTTGATAAAGGTGTGTCTCACGCTTATTCTTGTCAATGGTGTCTGGATGAACCTGAAACCTGTGACCATTTGCTTTGGCAATGTGGTTTTGCACAACGAGTTTGGAAGGAATGCCCAATAAATTTTTCCCTTGATTTCCATTCTTTGATGTCTTTTTTTGGGGTGATTAGATGTGGAATAATGGAGTTGGATTCCCCCGGTTTGGAAATCCTTTTTACTACGGCTTGGGAGCTTTGGAATGCTTGAAATGAGTGTTATTGGAACACAATTATGACCCCTGTTTCAGATATACGTCATCGTGCTGTTTCAATGGCTCTTACTTTTATGGACTATTGTAACGGGAAATAAATTCAAGTGGTGGACAGTTTAAAGAAAGACCTTTCCTGGCGTGGTTGCGAAGATCACCCTGTAAATGAAAGACAGATCCTGCACAGAATAAAGCAAGTGAGAAGGAATGGTCCCCGGTGTTCGGGACTGATCACCCTCTGATGGTAAAATCAGTCAAGTATGTTTTAAAGCAATAGAACAGTGAGTCCCATATTTTTCTGAGTGTATATTTTCGTACCTGGTTCTTATTGAGTTTGCCCTTTTATAGCCTCTCAAATGACAGCTCACTTGTTATTTGAATCATTATTTTGTCCCCTGAAAGGGGATGGTATCCTTTGATGGGACATGGAGGTGCGTGACCGTCCTTGCTTGCGTGGCCTGCCCCGGTGCATTTATGATTTTGTGTGCTTATCATGGTTTTAAAAACCGGACCGGACCGGCCGGTTCAACCGGTTTAACCGTGAACTGGACAATAGTCCGGTCCGGTTCTGTTAGAAAATCAGAATTTGAATAAAAGCACTAAAAACCGGAAACCGATGATTCAATCTTAAAAACAGGGAACCGGTCCGGTTAAACCGGTTTTGAGCGATTCTTAACAAATGTTGAAACAATGGCGTATACAGTGCGTTTTTTTTTTTTTTCCAAGATTTGTAACGTATGCTTACACAAAATCTTGCTTTGATTGCACATTATCAAAGCTATCCCAAATCTCAAAAACCCAAAAGGAGAATTCTAATCAAAATGTAAGAAAAAAATTCACTGGGATGTGAACCTTCCTACCTCCGCCAGCTCGATCTTCGGGTGGTCTGTGATTGGGCTCAACTCCATGAAACAAGAAGATGTGGTGAGATGGGGCTTGGGTTTAGGGGGAATAAAGATGAGAAACATGACTTTGTAGAACTGGGGCGCTGGGCTTCAACAAAATCAAGAAAAAAAAAAACAGAGGTAAAGTAAGGGGGAGAAATTAAGAGAAGATGAGAGAAAACTTACTCGGATGGATTCAAGGAAATGGTAAAAAGGAAAAAGAAAAGGTAGGAGCCTAGGGACTTGTGCAAGAATAGAGAAGAGTAGAAGACTCTAAACTCTTTATTTATTTTTATGAAATGCGTCAGGTGGTAGAAGACTCTAGACTTGGAAGGTGTGGTGATGGGAGTTTGAAAAAAAGAAAGAAAGAAGAAAGTATATAAAGAGGCAGTGTTATATTATGTGTACTGTGTATGTGGGAGTTAAGAAAACATATTATATAAGTTTAGCAAAAATAGAAAAGAAAACATATTATAAAAGTGAGA
>BKZX01028255.1:56720-75570 GCA_014362285.1 Fagus crenata
TTGTAAAATGTGTGGTGGAGAAATTTTAGGAGGTAAAAAAGAAAGGGGAAAAGAGGAAAATAAAACTCTTTATGCGTCAGGTGGTAGAAGACTCCAGACTAGGAAGGTGTGGTGATGGGACTTTGAAAAAAGAAAAAAAGAAAGGATATAAAGAGGCAGTGTTATATTATATGTACTGTGTATGTGGGAGTTAAGAAAACATATTATAAGTTTAGCAAAATAGAAAAGAAAACCTATTATAAAAGTGAGATGTGTAAATTATATTTTGTGCATTGTTTTATTTTTAGTATATTATTTTATTTTTCTTTTGTTTTTAATATTTGTAGGTTATAAAATTATTATTTATTTTTAAAATTTTAAAATTATTAATTAAATTATTTATAACGTCACCGGTTCGACCACCGGTCCAACCCCGGTTCGACCACTAGTACAGGAACCACTCCCCTTTCCGGTTCTCTCTCCGATTCGGTTTTTAAAACCATGGTGCTTATCCCCATGTGGTCATTACCAGGCAGGTCACCTCGCCGTATTGTCATTAATGCCTTCAACCACCCACCTGATGGGCATTAAATGTGGAGATCTGCTGAATCTGTTCAATGGAACGGCACGTCAGGGTTCTGATGATCTGGCCTGACACAAATAGGATCCGTGCTCCTCTTACTTCGGTAGATGACACTCTAAAGGCCTTCTAGTCTCTACATAACTTTTTTCCCTCACAACTATGATATGGTGGAGCATTCAAAGCTTCATAATGATGGTTTTGGGACTATGGATAGGTGGTTACCTCGGGGAGAGTCTAATTATAAGGCTAATATTGCATGGTGTTGTCTTTCGGTGGAGGATCAAATAGGAGTGGGAGTTCTGATTCGGAACAACGAGGGATGGGGAATGGCTTGGGTCCAGTGCACAGTAGCATTGGACCCGTTGAGATGCTGTCACGTGTACAAAAACTGTACAAAACTGGACACGTGGCAGAATCCTAACGGGTCCAGTGCTCCTGTGCACTAGACCCAAGCCTTACCCCAAGGGATGAGTTACTGCAACTTTGGAGACTTCTTTTGAAGCGGTTGGAGATTTTTTACAAGTTCAGGCTCTGGCTGTCCTTGTTTTACTCCAATTTGCTTTTGACGTGGGGATTCAAAGACTAGAAACAGAGGTGAGCTACAACGAGCTGCTGACTCTGATTCAGGATAGTACCCCATGCTTTGCACATCATGGTGTCTTGATTGAAGATATTTTCACATGGAAAGATATTTTTCACTACTTGAGTTTTTCTTTTTGTTAAGAACAGTTGTAACAAAGCTGCAATAGCTTTGGCTAGAGAGGCAAAATCCTCAATTTCTGAGCAGGTGTGGTTGGAAGACTTCTATTACCTCTTTTGTAATTTCTGATATTTCTGAAAAAAATTTCTATCGTTTCAATAAAAAAAAAAAAAAAAAAAAAAAAAAAAAAAAAAAAAAAGTTCAATTTTAAATTTAAAACTATTGGCATTTTTTTTTTTTTTTTCGTATATATCTTTTTCAGTTCAATAACGCAGAATTTATGTTCACAAAACTGTGCTTGGAATTAGATAGTCTACAATAGAAAATTAATGAAAAAACAAGTGCTAGAATATAGCTAGAAAAAAGAATTTAAATAATCCACATCAATAAATTTTGAATAGTCACGCATGATGTTATTACCAAAGTGGTCAATTTCGTACCGTTTCGACAGAAACACCTGAAATATTTTGTTCCAATATTTCACCCGATACAAGAAACACCACTGAAACGTGTCTGTTAATATTTCGGGGATTTCCGGGTGTATCGGTTGAAATTTATGTTCCGCCCCGGTACATGCTTAAGGCATGTTGCCTTTTGTAGTTTTAATTTAAAATTAGGGGGCTTTTCAAAATTGACTATATTAGCACCGATAGCAGCAAGAATCCAATTTCTCCCTTCACAGTAGCAACAACCAGCACCAACTTTTTCGTCTACTGCTTATTTTTCTCTCTTACTCTCTCTACTAGACAATTTCTTCTTCTTCTTCTTCTTCTTCTTCTTTTCTCTCTCTCTCTGTCTCTCTCTCTCTCCTCGTCAGTAGCTTAGAACATTATAGCCTTAAAAAAACAAAATATTCAATTAATAGAATTGTCTTGTCTTGTGTGCCAACTATTAAACCAGCCACCAACCCCAATTGATAGCGATTTATTTTTCTAGAGCCCCACACCCCACGTGACATTGTATTCACGTATTCATGTTTTAATTTTTTTTTTTAATTGTTTTTAGTTTTAGTTACAAATAGTCTTACATAGTTTGGTTGGGCCGACTAAAATGTATATTTTTATTTGGCTGAGTTAATATTATGGGTTAGTGAATTGAGATGTTGAAATATTTTGAAAATGATAAGAATGAAGATGATGGGGATGGGGATGTTGATGTTAGGGATAAGGATAAGGATGGATGTTTAGATAAAGAGACTACAAGTGAGATGTTGAAATATTTTGAAGAGGATTATGTTCGGTTGGCTGAGAAACTGAATTTAGGTCACACCAATCAATCCACACCTAACCCTACTAACACCAACCATGCGAACCCCACTATCCAAGAAAATGTCATTGCTCAAGAACATGTGAATCACACTACCCAAGAAAACCCCACTACCCAAGATGAGATTATTGCTCAGTGGATTACCAGCCCGAGCATCAACACAAGCATCAACCCAAGCAGCAGCTCAAGCATCAACCCAAGCATCGGCATAAGCATCAACCTGACCATGACAAAAACTGGGAATGCAGTGCTTTATTTTTTGTACAACACGTCTATATTTTGTCTAATCAATTTGGAGAATCAGTTTTTTGTTAAACACTGGCAAGACTAGTGGTACAATTATGGATGTATATCTGCTGGTGGACCATCAGTATTTTGGTGATAATTTTGTCCAGATTTTTAAATTTGTGACAATACTAGGCCACTTCTACCAAAGTTTGTCTTTTTCTTGTTTTGAGTATGTCTGTATATCTATGAATTTGATTGACATAATGTATTAGAAGGAAAGCTATCAAATCACTAGAGAGATCAAACTCCAGTTAATTACAGCAGCTGGAACAAAAATGGGGGGAAACATGTAAATATCAATTACTTACATCCATCGAAGCAAACATATATATATATATATATATATATGTGTGTGTGTGTGTGAAAGCAGTGACATTTTGACAAAAGCAACTCGCTAATGAAGCTAATAAAGTAATTTACATAATGCTGCATAATGTGTGCCTGTGAGTGCAAGCTTTCTGCCTGTAATGCCTTATGCTAAGAGAAGGCGATATTGCCCCTCTCCCTATGACTATGAACCAACAATTCAAACTAAACTCATATATAAATTCCATCAATGGTAAGAGACAATGGCAACTTACACGCAATACAAACATGGTATAAATTCAATTTATTAAACTTCCATGTAAAAAAATTGATGTAACACATTACGTAAACAGTAATAGCTCAAATCAATTATATTTTCTGCTTGCAATTCTATTCTAACACCTAGTTCAATTCAAGAACAAAGTACTGATAATACCATCCAGTTCACTCACTACAAATGATCTTTTATCACAATTAAGCACATATTAGCATTACATTACATTGTCAATAGTTCTCTAACTAAGCACATAAGCCAGAATCAACCCAACAAACACAATCCAACTCATTGCCAAGAAAGTAATTAGCCTTGTTTCATTCTTTTTCTGTAAGTCTTTCAACTCTGTGATAACTCCCTTCTTGTTCTTGATTTTTTCTTCAGCCCTTGCCAATCTATAG
The DNA here is from genome assembly GCA_014362285.1 of Fagus crenata. Classification (NCBI taxonomy): domain Eukaryota; kingdom Viridiplantae; phylum Streptophyta; class Magnoliopsida; order Fagales; family Fagaceae; genus Fagus; species Fagus crenata. The sequence continues at coordinate 60,518 of BKZX01028255.1, forward strand.
TCTTTCGACTTGCTACTCTCTTCTAACTCTGACAACTTCTTCGTCATGGAAGTTGTTTGTACATTAAATAATTTTTTGACCTACAAACAGAGTTGGGCTTGTGCAAATTATTTATTTCAGATGTTGGAATCACCATTTAGGCCCAAATAAGGCAAGCCCATGTTATTGAAAATAAAAAGCCCAAATGGTAGATCCGAGGACACCTCGAGGTAGTATGGTCTTATCTAAAAAACAATTATGAAGCGGTTTGATTTTAAGAAACTACTAAGTAACAGTTTATTGATGATTTGTGTAACTACAAGACAAGTGTAATCGTTTCTGAGAAGATCATCTCTCTATCATAGACAAGATTCACCAAAGATTTGAAATTCGAAATAAAAGGTAACTGTTTAATTGAAGGAACTGCTGCTCGAAGAAGATATAAATAGAAGAAAACAAGACAGTTATAGCCCCCCCGCATATTTTCCAGAGTTCAAGAGTCCATTTGTGATTTAAAGTGTGTTCTAAAGTGTGTTTGAGTGTTCATCAGTGTGTGAAACAATGTAATTCAGTGTGTTTAAGTGTGTTCTAAATGTGTTTTTAGATCGATTGAGTGTTAATTCCTGCATTTCGAGTTCTTAAAGTGTTCAGGAGTAACAGGAAACTTCGCCTTTGTAAGTTTCTATTTCTTGTTCATATTTGAAGTGTTTGTACTCGATTACAGTTTAATATATATATATATTTTTTGGTTTATTGTTGTTTGCAATATTATCATATTCAAAATCATTTACATTTTAAAAGAAGAAGTTGGGAAATTCATCTCGAGATTAAATCTGTGATAAGATTTATCTTAGAGACTTACTATTGTTAGTTTTTATATTAAAGTTATAATTAAATCATTAAGTGTTTACTATTTCTGGATCCAAAAAAGTCCTTTATCATTAAGGCATAATTTGGACCAAACACACTCTTTTGATTTATAGAAGTCAGATAACTAGTTGAGTATTAGTTTGAATAAAACTGATTAGTAACTTAATTAATTAAAAAATTTGTTTTGTTCAAACAGAAGTAATCGTGTTCTCCAAAGTATGATTTTTTTTTTTGCAAGTTAACTCTTGGATAAGTTCAATATATGGGTCACACCATCTAAAGAAGTTACATGGTTTCACTAAAAATCATAAATCAAGCATCAACCCAACACACATAGAGACAATGCACCACAAAACAAAGAAAAAAAAAACCTACAGTGTCAAAGCACCACATGTACATATTACCTACATCTAGTATGTAAACCACACTCCTTACCTCAAAATTGTCGCAATTCCAAAATTTTCTCCCAGGATTGTTACGTGTCTTAGAAGTCCTCAAACGTGCTAATTGCCTACAATGACATAGAACCACAAAACTTGCAGTGTGTACACTATGAAAACTGCCACGTGAGCTACTCAAAGACATTAAACCTGATACATTAAATTGATCACCTCTTAGCTTAGCATTTTGACAAAGAGTTGGTTAACAAATACCAACTATGGCATCAGTACACAATACACACAACAACTTAGTTAAACAAATACCACTGGTTTTTTATAATATTTTAGTCACTACATCTTGTAATGCTTAAGAAAGACAAGAAAGATTCAAGATTTCAACAAATACCCAATTGCATCAGTCATCATTGTTGTGCTACCAAAAACCAAACACTTTCTCAACTAACAAGACTTTTTCAACTTTCTCATGAGAAGCCCAAACAATCAATAGACATGGACCCATATGTTCAACTAAGGTCAATCACGAGAATCGTCATCATGAAAAATTGGACTATTAACAGAATGAAAAGGCAATTCTATTCAGACACATCCAAAATAAAGACCAATACTGAATAAGAAAATTTAAAACATAGAGTCTTAGACACTTCATTCATAAACATACAACCAATTACAAAAAATTAAAGCTTACCAAATCATAGGACGGTGTCGTGGTGGTTTGGAGAGGAGGGAGAGCGGCAGTGGAATTTTGGAGAGGAAGGTCTCACGGCGATGGGTCTCACAGCGTTGGACTTCACGGGATGGTGCGGGGCGATGGCTTTGATGTGGTGGCGATGGGTCTCACGGCGGTAGGCACGCAATATGTGAAAAAAAAAATGAAAAAGAGGCAGGGAGGCAAGCCGGCCATACGTGAGAAAAGTGAAAGTGAAAACCTAATTTGTGGGTTAAAAATTGTGAATAAACGGCGCCGTTTTACTAGTTTTACTGTGTAAAATTTTATTTTTATTTATTATTATTATTTTTTTATGACGTGTCAAAATTTGCCACATCGGATGACACTTCACCTATCCAAATAGGCACTTAACCAAGGGCTTCCAACAGAGTTGGACGGAAGATGCAATTTGATAGCTAAAAAGAGTTAGGAGTCAAAATAAAAATTTTTGAAGTTAGGAGGCTAAAATGAAAACACCCCTAAATTAGAGGACCAAAAATTACCTTTAGTTTATTAAAAAATGAGAATACATGTGTATTTAGGAATTATAAAAGGATAATCAAATGACAAATTAAGAACTCAAAAATAATTGCAAATTTTAGAATTACCTTTTATTTTATATTCCCATTAACCACCATACACACTGTAATTTAAATTTTAAATTCCTTAAAGTTAGGAGATGTTATATATTTAAATTCAAATTCTAGGCCTCACCAAGTTCCACCTATGTCAATTTTATGATTGTCTCTCTTTCATACTATCTATCGTTATCTGTTATCTTTCTTCTTCATTTCAATCAATTTGTGCTTTTCAATGTAAATATTTCAAATTAATTCAAACTTAAGTGATTAATATCTTTTTTTTTTTTCAGTTTGGTTCTCACTTTCATTCTTTAAATCTAAATCGTGGGGCCAAAAGAGATATAAAATCTATTAGTCTCACTCTCAAATAAATGATTTTATTTTTATTTTTTTATAATTTTCATTTTTTCTTGATTTTATGGTAGTTTTATAATTGTCTCTTGCATCCATTTTGTTACAAGAAAATAAAATAGAAAGTATGATTGCATTGACAAATAACTTTAGTATGCACACTAGGTAGACAATTGATTATTTGCTCTAACAGTTATGACTTTTGAAAACACTAGGTAAATCCAATAATTGAATAGTACCATTGCCAACAATGAAAACACAATTTTCATGCGTGTGTGAGGGTTGGTTTATTTGGCACATTTCTTTCTTTTTTCTTTTTTTTTCTAATTTAAAAAGTTTTGGTTTTGTTTATTATACTGATCTCTTTTATTGCTAATTGTAGAAAAATCTATGATTATTATCATACAAATAAACAAAAATTTTGACTTTTTAGATTTTTCTAATTTTTTTGTTCAATGTTACATATGTTGTTTTTTTTTTTTTAAAGCATTTGAACACTCGTGTAGTGTGTGTGAAAATGCTAATATTTATGTTATGGCTCAGTGAATTGAAGTCAAGTGACTGAAAGGTGGGTTAAGGCGAAGGGCTGGGTCTGATTTGTGGTTTGATTTATTTGGCGGAGGAGAGGTAAAAGAGCCAAGAAATGGCCGCTGCAGATCTGATTTTTTCATTAAATTTTTTCAGTATTTGTACAAAAGTAATTTATACACGGAGGTACATTATTTTCAGCCTTACAAATGGACTGCTTCATGACCATACGACTAAACTTGATTCAACTAGGCCAAACTCAAGTTAAAAACTAGAGTAAGAATTTAGATTATATAAAAGAAGAGTTTAACTACAAATCAGTTTATAGTAATTTTCCTCTACAACCCACTATAAGGTAATTCAAATGACTATGCACGTGTACTTTTAATTATGTAACTTGTTTAAACAGTACACGTGGTTGGTTTTATAAATTGTCAAGTGATGTAGTAGATTGTAAGAAGATTATTACAAATTGATTTGGAACTAAACTCTGACCAAATAACAATGCTGTGAATGGTGATACATCAAGATGCAAATTTTGCCGCACATTAACTCTTTGACAGTCTTGTAATCCAAAGTCTGCAGTTTGTCTCAGACTTCAGCCTCGATGAACAGTAATCCTACAATAAAAACATTAATTTACTAGATCCCTCTTAGTATCTGCATTATCTTTCAGCTTTGATGGCATAAACAAAGGATAGAGATTAGAGAGACATTATCATACTAGTTTTTCTGAAAAAAAAAAAATCAAGAAGAGCGATCCAGCATTTATAGCAAACAAATTGCTGTTGCTAACCTCTTATGGACTCATCCTGTATCCTATATTTTAATCAGATTTAAAAGCAACGACTCTAACAAGATATGCAGCCAATGAAAACTTGTCTTGTAGGGTAAGAACAGCAATTCTAACACAGTATGGATCCTATTTTAAATAGAAGTGAAAAAATAAAGAGCTTACATTCAAGGGCGGACGACCAATCTTTCCCGGGCAGGCGGCTCCACTTTCAACATCTTTAGTTTTTTGCAACCTCTAATTTCTAATTCAAGAAGTTTGGGCATGGAACCTTCCTTCACTGTCAACTCCTTCAGTTTCTCTAGCTTCCACAATTTCAAGATACGGAGTTCAGGAAATTTCCCTTTTTCACAAGTCATTGTGGACCCTACGTAAGAGTGAGCAAAAAGCCTGAGGACCTTCAGCTGAGGCAGCTCGCCTAACCTTAGCATTGACTCTTCACCTTTGTTATCTTTGAGTCCCGACATCGACAATGTAAGGACTTTGAGCCTCTGGGGAAGGTCACCTATACCATCCTTTATCACCCCAAACAAATATAAGTTTGAGAGAGCTGGATGTTCAATACAAAGATTCAATTCGAGGTCCAAAACTTGACCAAATCGATCTCTTGACCTCAACTTTAAGGTTTTAAGGTTAACAAGCCGTCTGATGCACTCGGTTGTTTTCTTCACTGATTTTGAATGGCATGTGAGTCCCAATTTCCTAAGGTTAGTGCACCTATCCAAGCCATATATCTTGGGGTCCTTAGAACCAATATGGAGCCCCATTAAGGTGCGAAGGTTGGTTGAAAGCTTTTTTGACGGCTTCTGAATGGACAGCTCGTTCATATGGAGATGTCGAAGGTTCTTTGCTTTCCAAACGGGACTCGGCAAAGTGGTTATATTAGTATACTTCAAATCTAAAGTCTCCAGTCTTGGTAGATTTCCAACAGATTCAGGACATAAGTCAAGACCAGTCCATCGCAAGCCTAAGTACTTTAAGTTCTGAAGCTCCCCGAGTTTCTCAGGTAACATAGGTTTGTAGACACCCTCTAGATCGAGCACCGTCAACAGAACAGAACCACTCCTATCAGTAATTGTTTTTTTAAGCAACTTACCAATTTGTCTGTTGGATTGTTTCTGGGGGTCGAAAGAAACATATGTACAGAGATGTCCAACATGAGAATCCAAAGTAGAGTTGATCCCAAATTGATCTGCAAGCCTTTGAATATTAAATTCAAGTGGATGTGCAGAAGTACAACCTGTCTTGGAGTGGTGGACGTGAAGAAATCCTTCTTCCTCAGCCTTTGGCAAGAACACATCATAGAGATAACATGGCATACGACATGTTTTGGGGCTTCCATCTGACTTCCATCTTCCTATTTCAATCATGTTTCTACCAATTAGTTCTCTCAAATATTTGTTAGCCACATCTTCAGGTACATCGCTTGCCTTAGGTGACTCTTGAACAAATCCCTCGGCAAGCCACAAGTGCAACAACCTCCGTGTGGGGATCTCATACCCTTTAGGAAAGAGAGCCAAATAAAGGAAACAGGACTTTAGCTCATCTGGTAGTTTGTCATAGCTAAACGCTGCAATATTTGAGATAAGTAGTGATTGATCTTCACCGAATTGTGCAAGAAGATCAATTATTTTTGACAACTCAGTTAATTGGATGGTCGACAACAGCCCTCCTAGAAGGAGAATTGCTGGAGGCAAACCCCGACATAATCTCAAAATTTCAACCCTGAACTTGTTTAATTCTGTATCATCTGATCTGCCTACCTTCTTTAAGAACAAATCCCAACTCACCACATCAGTTAACAGCTTCAGTTCCAGCGGACAACTCCATGGGTCGGCAGACCGTGCTACAATAGGGTCACGAGTAGTGAGAATGACCCTGCTTCTATTCGCGGCGTCTGCAAAGAGACGTACGAGCTTGAACCAGACATCAACGCTGCAGAAATCATCCAAGACGATTAGAAATCTGTGCTCCATTAGACTCTTCACAAGCATAAAAGTCAGTTCGGTCTCGCTCAAAAGCTCTATGCCCTTCAATACGCATTCTGGAATCGCTCTGAGTATGTTAGGCAAGAGATCTTCATATTTAAAATCTTTCGGAATATGAAGCCAGGCACGGCACTGGAAATGCTTCCGAACGTCCGGTCTGTTATAAACAGTCCTTGCCAGAGCTGTCTTGCCAAGTGCTTCTTCACTGACCAGGGGAATGACACGGAGGCTTTCCTCTTCGTCCTTGATCAGTCGTTTTACCAGCTCCTCTTCTTCATCTCCACGTCCACTAAGTACATCCAGCTGTTGATCATATTGGAGGCCTTCAAGTACTGAAACTTCACTAATTGGATCAACGGTCTTGTTTGACAGATCATGAGGGCGGTCTTGCATCTCTTTAATTTTACTGGATACAGCTCTCAACCTCTCCACCAATTCCTTCATCAAAGGCAATTCAATAACGCCCTTTCGTCTCCTACTTTGTACTGTAGTTAGGAGGACACGTTCGGTGATGTTGTCTGCTGAATAAACGGAGGCCAGCAGCCCCTTCAAACTTGCGGTGATGTTCCCTTGCTTTGGCTTCGCAGCAGCCCCTCCACCCACAACAATCCACACCACAGATCTTTCAAGCAAATCCACCGCCCACCTCGAGCCCACCGCAACCCCACCAGAACAACCACCCCGTTAGCCAAAAATCACAACAACCACCACAACAAAGCCCCACATCACCGGGTTCAAAAAACCCACAAATCTCAACAACCACCACAACAAAAACCCACATCACCGGTGTTTAAAAACCCACAAGCCATTAACAACCCGACCCACCACAACCGGTCACCACATCAATCGGCAACTCACCGAGAGTACAGATCTGCGAAGTGAGACGAAAGGGGGGTGGGGGTTTTCCGTGTGAGATTGAAGAAGGGGGGTGGGGGTTTGCCGTGCGAGATCGAAGAAAGGGGTTGGTTTTTGCCGTGCTACAGAGAGGAAAGGGAAACGGGCTTCGTGCGATAGAGAGCAGGAGCAGAGAGGGAGGTTTTGCTAGAGAGAGCAGGTACGGGGGTTGGGAGGGAGAGCAGAAGGGGTCGGGTGAGGCGTGTGTACGGGGGTTGGGAGGGAAAGCAGAAGGGGTCGGGTGAGGCGTGGGTAACAAATTAGAAAATGGTTCTGTAGTTTCACTATTATTTTATAGCGAAATAAATATTTATAAATAATAAAAATATTTTACAAAAAATGTTTTATAACGAAACAAAAATATCCATAAATAATAAAAATGTTTTACAAAAAAATGTTTTATAACGAAACAAACCGAATCTAAAAACTGAAATAGTCAATAAAATATTAGAAGCTGTTTTGGTTTGGTCATTCTAATGAAATATTTCGATACCCATTAGTATATATTATTTTGAGATTATCGGTATATATATACATAAATTATAAAATTATACTCAACCGATATTTCAATTCACTAATCCATAATACTAAGGTTGTGTTTGGATCTTCTATTTTGAGAATGCATTCCTATTAGAATGTATCTTTGAAAATACATTCTTTAGAATGTATTTTATTGAAAATAGTGCTTTTGGTAAAATATTGAAATTATTTATAAAAAATGATTATGCTGAAAATAATTGTATTTGTTTGGTATTTTAAAGAAATTATTTTTCCTATTAAATAATATATTATTAGTATACATTATGTAATTAACAATTTTTTTTTTTAAATATCTTAATACAAGGCTAAAAATACATTTACTATCAATACAAAATTAACAATGTAATAAAAAAATAAAGTATTACGTTGTGATTTAAATTAATGTCTACTAATAAAAAAAATGGGTTATGATTTATGCGCATCTCCTTGCACACACTTTTATAAAATTTGAGCAATATAATAAAAAAATATAGACAAATGAGAATACTTTTTCGAAGATAAAAGAAAGAAAGAGAAAAAGTAGGGAACAAAAGAGGGGGAAGGAAAATAAAAGAAAGAAAGAGAAAAATTAAACGAGGGAAAAAAGAGATAAATGTTGTTATAAGTGGGTCTTATTTACTTTAGCAAAAATTAAAAGTAGAAACTAGAATCAGAATCTAAAATATTTTAGATTCTGATTTCTGCTCTAGAAATGAAAATTTGTAAAATACATTATGCTTAGAATGCATTTTGTATTTTCCAAAATCTCAACTAAACACTTTAAATTTTTTGCAGAATGCATTCTATTTCTATGCATAAAAATCCGTGAAATCACTTTTAAGTAGAGGATCCAAACACTACGGGCCTGTTTGGTACGTGTTTTCGTTTTTTGTTTTGGTTTCGTGACTTTTTTTAGTATTGAAGTTGGAACTTTAATCTTAATTTGAATTCAAGATTGTAAAAAAGTTCTGTTTGGTACATAGTTTTGGTTTCACAACTGAAATCACAATTAAAAAAAAAAAATTATGTTTGGTACATAGTTTTGGTTTTTAAACTTGGTTACATCTATAATAATTGTAAAGGATTTACACCATTTTTTATACTAAACAAAAAAAACTTTTTATCTCTTTATCTTCTTATCCTTTCTCTCTCCACAAATCCCCCAAACCCAATTAAATTTCTACATGTACCCCCCTCCATCTCTTTTACCCATACCCACCAACCCAACCCCCTTTACTCTTCTCCTCTTCTCCATTTTTTTCACTTTCTTTCCATTCTGTCTCTCTCTCGTCTTCCCTCTCTCTCTAAAATACAAGCTCATCATTTTGAGAAATACGGTCAAACCCCAACCTGCCTCATAGACCCCTATCATCGATCACCGATCACCCGCCTCACAGACCCACCTCACCGATCATTTTCTAGTTCTGCTGGAGGGATTCACCAATCACCCCAACCCACCTCACCGAGTCAAAGATCTTGTTGCAGATGGTGGTCTGATCTCCCTACAAGTCTGAAAAGCCAAAGCACATCGAGTGGCTGAAGAAGCCATTTGCCTCACCCTCAAAGGCGCCGAGGATGTCCTCATCACTGATTCTGAGAAGGTCTTGATCAGTGATTTGGGTGTGATGGTGTTGTGTTGGGTTTTGTTGTGTTTTTTAGATCTTTACAGAGATATGGATTATATTTTTTTTAGTGTTGTTGTGTTGGCTTTTGGGTAATTTGTTAGCTTCAATTGGGGTTTGGTTTATCTCGACAAACAAATCTGGGTTTGATCTCTACTACAACCTCTGTGATGGCCGAGAGAGAGAGAACAGGGGAGAAGGCAGTTAGTTGTGGGGTCAGTAACGGTAATAAAATCTGAGTTCAGTCAGGATTTGAATCTGGCTTTGATTAAAAAACAGGCTGATGGGTGTTCTCGAATTTGGCATGAGACCCACATAAAATTCAAGTTGAGATTTCAATCTTCACTTAAAAACAGTGTACCAAACATCCTTTTTTTTAGTGAGACCCAGGGCCTGTTTGGTACGTGTTTTCGTTTTTCTGTTTTGGTTTTGTGATTTTTTACTTTATTGAAATTGGAACTTTAATCCTAATTTGAATTCAAGATTGTAAAAAAAATTATATTTGGTACGTAGTTTTAGTTTCACAACTGAAATCACAATTTAAAAAAAAAAAATTGTATTTGGTACATAGTTTTGGTTTTTAGACTTAAATTTTATTATTACATTATTATTATTTTTTTCTTTCCTTTTTTCTCCACCACTCACGTACACTACCTTTTCATTTTTTTTTTTCCTTTTTTTTCCCCACCACCCACGTACTCCCTCCCTTTCTTTTTACTTCTCCCCCACCAGACATACATCGCCCATCCCCCATTTCTCTCATTTCTTCTTCCTTTTACTTTTTTACACAGATCTCACAGCTCGTCCCCCTATTTTCTCATTTTTTTCTTCCTTTTTTTTTTTTTTTTTTTAAACTCCGGGATGATCTCGGATTGAAAGCCTAAGGCATGATCCTGGATTGAAGGTCTGGAATTGTGGACACAGGGCGGAGGCATACCAGGCTTAATAACGACTAAAGACCATTGGACGACAGGGAAATAGCACTGAACAGGTAGGGGCTAAAAGCTTCTTCTACCCAGTCTTCTCCCATAGGAGCAGCCCCGGTAAATCTTGACCGACCCATTTCATTCGATTTTTTTTTTTTTTAGTTCTGTTTGGGACATGAAAATCACAATTTTGTTTGGGTATTGGAAAATTTTCTTATTGGAAATCTGGGTTCTAGTTCCCATTGCTCAAAATTTCAAAGACCAAATACAAATTTATGTAACACGGTGAGAAAAAGCAATGGCCAGTAACGGTAATAAACTAGGACCCACATGAATTCAGTCTGGATTTAAATTTGACTTGGATTAAAAAACAGGCCAAAGGGTGAACTCAAATTTAACATAGGATCCACATAAAATTTAAGTTGAGATTTTAATCTTCACTTAAAAACCTTATATCAAATATCATATTTTTTTAATGAGACCCAATAATTATGGATTTGAATCACTAAATCACGATTCAAATCCCTTATACCAAATAGCCACTAATAATTATAAATTTGAATTATTGAATTACTGTTAAGAACAGTGTACCAAACAACCACTACCTAACTCAGCCAAATAAAAATATACGTTTTAGTGGGCCCCACCAAACTATGTAATATGTAACTAAAATTGAAAATTAAAAATAAAACATGAATACATGAGTACAATGTCACGTGGGGTGTGAGGCCCTAGAAAAAAAAAAGTTATCGGGATTGGTGGCTAATTTAATAGTTGACACTTGACAGATAAGACAAGACAATACTATAAAACTAAAAATAATTAAAAATAAAAAAATAAAACATGAATACATGAGTTAATGTCACGTGGGGTGTGGGGCTCTAGAAAAATAAAAAGCTATGAAGAGGGGCTGGTGACTGGTTTAATAGTTAACAGACAAAAGACAAGACAATACTATAAAACTAAAAATAATTAAAAATAAAAAATAAAATATGAATAGATGAGTACAATGCCACGTGGGGTGTGGGGGCTCTAGAGAAATTAAAAGCTATCAAGTGGGTTGGTGGCTGGTTTAATACAATGACAAGTTGATTCTTTGTATTTTATTTTTTCAAAGAATGTTTGTTTGTATTAATAAAAAACAAACAAACATTCTTTGTTTTTTATTAATACAATTATACGAGTCCATTTTAATGGGTCAAAATTGTTAAAAAATATATTTTTTAAAATTTTTGGGTTAAATATGATTTTTGTGACGTTTATTTGAAAAATAAGCTGATTCATAATCGTCTTTATGAAAAACGATTTTGAACATGAAAAAGATCTTTGTGAAAAATGTTTTGATCAAATTTTTCGTTTATAATTTATTGACGTGACCATTTTTTGTCACCTGGACATTACTAAAAGTCGTCTTTAGAAAAGATGACTTTTGACGAAATTTTTATATTTCTAAAAATCATTTTTTTTAAATAATATTTGATCAAAATATGAGAAAAACGTTTCAAATTGATCAAAATAATTTTTTTGAAATCATATCTAAAAGTTGTCTTTACAAAAGACAATTTTTGACCAAATCTTTCTTAATTTTTTTTTTAAAAAGTGAAAGTCGTCTTTTGTAGAGACAGCTTTTATATTTTTTTATTTTTTTTAAATCATATCTAAAAGTTGTCTTAACAAAAAATGACTTTTGACCAAATGTTTCTTAAATTTTTTTTAAAAACGTGCAAGTTGTCTTTTTATAAATACAATTTTTAGATAATTTTCTTTTTAAATCAAATGTGAAAGTTGTTTTTACAAAAGACGACTTTTGACCAAATTTTTTTTTTAAAATGTGAAAATCGTCTTTTGTAAAGACGACTTTCAGATAATTTTTTTTTTTTTTTAAATCAAACTTAAAAGTTGTCTTTACAAAAGATGATTTTTGACCAAATTTGTAAAAGTTGTCTTTTGTAAAGACGATTTTTTTTTTTTTTTTTTTAAGTCAGAATGTGAAAGTTGTCTTTACAAAAGACGACTTTTGACCAAAATTTTTTTAAATTTGAAAAAATACATCAAAGTCGTCATTTGTAAAGACGACTTTTAGATAAATTTAAAAAACGTGAAAGTTGTCTTTAGAAAAGACGATTTCTAGTAATATTATCCCATGTGTTAGACCTGTTGCCTCATCAATGTCACTTGGAACAATAATGTAGTTTTGTGAACAATAAAAGATAAATGAGTGAACATAAATTTACCTTTGTGTTATGGAGATGAAAACAAATGAGAGATTGTTTTTTGAGAAGAGACCCTTGTGAGTGTTAAGAGTAAAAGCTTTGGAAGAGACCCCATGGGAAAAGGAGGAAAAAGTTCAAAAAACTACATTATTGTTCCAAGTGACTTTCACGTCTGATTTAAAAATAAATAAATAAATAACTAAAAGTCGTCTTTACAAAAGACATCTTTTACAAATTTGGTCAAAAGTCGTCTTTTGCAAAGACAACTTTTAACTTTGATTTTAAAAAAATTATCTGAAAGTTGTCTTTACAAAAGACGACTTTCACGTTTTTTTAAAAAAAAAATTAAGAAAAATTTGCTCAAAAGTCGTCTTTTGTAAAGTCAACTTTCATGTCTGATTTAAAAAAAAAAAAAAGTCTTTATAAAATATGACTTTCACGTTTTTTTTAAAAAAAATTTAAGAAATATTTGGTCAAAAGTAAAAACAACTTTTAGATATGATTTCAAAAAAAAAAAAAATTCTAAAAGTTGTCTTTACAAAAGACGACTTTCACGTTTTTTTTAAAAAAAATTAAGAAAGATTTAGTCAAATGTCGTCTTTCGTAAAAATAACTTTTAGATAAAATTTCAAAAAAATTATCTAAAAGTCGTATTTACAAAAGACGACTTTCACGTTTTTAAAGATGCACAATTTGAAACGTTTTTCTCATATTTTGATCAGATGTTGTCTTTAGAAAATACGATTTTTAGAAATATAAAAATTTTGTCAAAAGTCGTATTTTCTAAATGTGACTTTTAGTAATGTCCAGATGGCAAAAAATGGTCACGTCATTAAATTATAAACGAAAAATTTGGTCAAAAAGCGTCTTTCACAAAGATGACTTTGAATCAGTCCATTTTTTAAATAAACATCACAAATATATATATATATATATATATATATATTAGAAGCTTATCCTTTTCTCTAAGGTTGGAGAAAAAACTTTTATCAATAATGAGTACTTGAAAGGAAGATCTATTCCTCAAAAGGGAAGGAAAAAAAAAATCTGCGGTCAGAAAAGTTAAAATTAAGAGAAATAAAATTGTAAAACCTCACACCTACCATCTGACATTTTGAGAAAGCAAGCAAAAGGACAAATCCTAAAGCAAAATATTATCTCTGCCATGTCAGTTTGATTTTTTTTTTGGAAATCTAAAGGCCTGTTTGGTACGTGTTTTCGTTTTCTGTTTTGATTTCGTGACTTTTTATTTTATTGAAGTTGGAACTTTAATCCTAATTTGAATTCAAGATTGTAAAAAAAATTCTGTTTGGTACATAGTTTTGGTTTCACAACTGAAATCACAATTTAAAAAAAAAAATTGTGTTTGGTACATAGTTTTGGTTTTTAAACTTGGTTGCACCTATACAATTATTGTAGAGCATTTACACCCTTCTTTTTATACTAAACACAAAAAAAACTTTTTATCTCTTTATCTCTTTTATCTTCTTTCTCTCTCCACAAATCCCCCATACCCAATTAAATTTTTACACAGACCACTCTCAAATTGACTCAACCAATTTCTCTTCCTCTTCTTCAATTGAAAAATCCAAATCCACTGCCATGGCTGCACCGTTAACTTCATTGTCATCCACCACCAACATCATGCTTGCGATCTTTGAGAAGAAAACCACCTTCGTTGACCTCTACCGTCCTCTCCACAACTACATCGCCTTCAATTACTCAGAACGTGAGGCTCAGAACCTCGAAGACGATCTCCAAACCCTAAAACAATACCGCTCCGACCTCGAGCGTCAACCCGACCCGACTCCGACTTCTCGTCGCAACCTCTTGCAGAATTACTTCAAAGTCCTTTGCCTCGTTGAGACTCGCTTCCCGATCTCTCCAGACAAGGACCACATCAACATCATCACGTTCACGTGGAACGACGCGTTTAACCTGTACCCACCAACGGTGACCAACCCCCCCCCCCCTCAGATAGCGGCGCAACCCACATACTAGCGCAACCCCCATATCGCCACAAACCACAAATAAGCCAACTCTCTCTCTAGATCCACCACTTTTGGAGAACCCATTCTAATAATAGAGTGGGTTGTTGTAAAAATTAATTGAAAAGGAAGGTGGGAAGGTGAAGTAATGAGGAGCGGTGTTGGGGTTTGGCCGAGAGTAATGAAGAGAGAGAATATAGGGCTCTGGGAGAGGAAATGAGCGGTGTATAGGCTCTGTAACGGCCGAGAGCAAGAGAGAGAAGCAGAGAAGCACTGGAGGAGAGAGAGAGAGAGAAAATGGGGAGAAAAGAAGAACGTGGGCCCAATAACGGTAATAAACTGGGACCCATAAGAATTGAGTCCGGATTTGAATCCGACTTGGATTCAAAAACAGGCCAAAGGGTGAACTCAAATTTGGCATGAGACCCACATAAAATTTATGTTGAGATTTCAATCCTGACTTAAAAACCTTGTACCAAACATCATTTTTTTTAGTGGGATCCAGTGATTATGGATTTGAATCACTGAATCACGATTCAAATCACATATACCAAACAGCCACTAAAGGATTCATCTGCCAACTCTTCCCTTTCAAGCAAAAAAAAAAAAGCAAAATATCACGAGGCTGGAACGAAAATTAAAAAAACAAACAAAATGATAAAAAAAAAAAAAAAAAAAAAAAAAAAAGCAACAG